>LKTO01000307.1:0-61615 GCA_001399465.1 Hymenoscyphus scutula | reverse complement strand
GCTAAGGAGGACTACTAGGCTAGTAGAGGACGAAGAGTACCTAGAAGGAGAGTAGAATTATATAAATTCTTATATAAGATAGTATATAAGAGAGACGATAGAGATAAGAGTAGAGTAGACTAGTACTAACTTTATAAGAGATATCTTAAGCTAAAGCTTATTCCTTAGTATAAGGAACTATATAATATAGAAAGAGGAAAGAAGATACGTTTAGTTATATATAATACTAGCCTATACTCTTATAGAGTAACTAAGGAGGTTTTATACTACTATTCTATATAGTAACTCCTCTACTCTACCTAGTTATCTAATATAAATACTATAGAGTAGATATAGAGGTATATATAGGTCTAGTTATATAAGAGAAGGAGACAACCTAAGAATAGAGAGGAACTTCAGCGTATATAGACTAAGGAGTAGAAGCGGGTTCCTTAGAAGGAGATAGATAGAGTGATTATAAATCTTAGAAAGACTCTTAAGAAGATAATTAAGTATAAGAGAGATAATAATTTCTAGAGATAGAGCTTTAATTTCTACTACTTTTTATATAAAATCGCTCATTTTTACATTATATATAAGTAATAGTAGTAAAAAGAGAGAGGTGTGTTATAAGCGAAAAATAAGCTAAAAATTAGCTAAGAGCGTTTACTAGATACTTGCCTTAGTAACTTACTTTAAAAGAAGAATATATATAAAACTAGAGTAAAATAATTAAGTGTATTCTATAGCTAGATAGTAATAAAACTAGAATAATTATACTACTTCTATATTCTATTATAATATATCTCTTATATATTATAAGGAATCTTAAAATATCGTCTTATATAGAGAATCTAATACTTTAGAATCTAGTTATAGATAAGTAATATAGTAATTAGCTCTTGTTTAATATCCTTTATTCGCCGAAGCTATAAACTATTTAATTATATTTAATGAATATATAAGTTATATTATAGACTAATATTATTCTCGATACTATTTATAGGTTTTAGGGTTTCTTTAGTAGAGTTAGAGTACAATTTAGAGACTAGGGTCGGTCCGTGATCGAGCGACTATATAGAATATATAGAGTAGGTATATAGAATAAGTAGGATAAGTAGAAATAGTATAGATATAGTACGAGAAATAGCGAGGAAGTATAGAAGTACAAAAGGGAAGTAATTGTTTAGAAGATGTGCATTTCTATATAGCGAGCGATATTCTATATAACGTAGACACAGTTAATATATTTCTTAAGAGGTTCTCAAGGGATCCAGGTTGGAGGTTGTGCGACCTTCGGCACACCTTCTGCCGAGAAAGGAGGCTAAGCGAGAGGAAAGGAAAACAGGTAAGCTGAGAAATAAAACTTTAAAAACTTTACTTTTCAGCCTCTCGCTCGCTGGTATTCAACTCAATATTTCCCTATAACTTCTTAACTCTCTCGTTATGACTGGGAGTGGGATTTCCCTCGTTCAAGAAGTTTGCGACTTGACTCGCCTTGGTTGGACTTTTCTTTTCGTCCTCTGATTTTTCAATTGCGGTTATCGTTATGAGACAACTGGAATTATGCACTCTCAGGATAAAAACTTTAGATCGCTAACCTCAATAAAGTATTGAGTGATTTTCTACTGTATTCTATTATGCTATCGTTTTAATGCTTCTCATCCAATGTCTTCCTCATAGTAACATGTAGCAGGCAATCCAATGAACTTGAGATAATCAGTCTATTATTTTACATCGTGGAATTCAATCATAGTACATCATATGTACGTATGTACGGTAAGTGCGTGATTGTGATTGTGATTGTGATGTGATGATAGGAGGCACGAATGGAGGGTCGAACTAAACTTAAGAGAGAGCGACTACCACCACTTACGAGGCCCTGTCCTGTTCTTTTGTCTGTCCAGCTACCTTAACTCTCTCCGGGGAAGAATCGGAGAGTGGAGAAACTTACCTTTTTGGTTTGAGATGGTCGGGATTTGAAGGGTGTTTTGAATTTGCTCTTGGTTCACTCATAGACTGGATGATAAGGATGGATGGAGGGATAGATGAGAATGCAATTCTTTAGTGAGGGGGGTTGGTGCTGGGTTCTCGATAGTGGGGTAAGTAATTATTTTCCAACTGGGTTAGGGGTTCTTGTGATTTACATCTTACACTGGTCCTTGTTATTATTATTTTGGTGTTTTATTAGAGTAGATTAGGAAGCATGGATTTCGTATCTCCTAACTGCGCCATGAAAGGAATCAAGTCATTTGCCCAAAGCCTCGTTAATATCTGGTGTATAAGTACCTATTTAGTGACGGAGAGGAGATTCGGTGAAAAGGGGGAAGGGTAGGGGTTTTGTGCACGTGTAAATGAGAGGTGCAACTGACGAACGATTGAGATTGCTTGATTTCGTTGAGTTTGGGTTAGAGGATGGGGTGATATTGTTACAGATTGAGATGGGTGCATCTTGTTGGGTTTTTTGGTAGCGCGGCGGGTTGGTTTGGGATATTCGTTGGGGGACTTTTTTATTTTTTCCAATGGAGTGAATTTTTTACGTGATATGGACTCTTCTAGGCGCGTAATTGATGATTGAAGGTAGGAACCCTGGGGTCCTGAGTGGCTTGCGGTTTCTATTTGCCAGAGGCAATGTCAATTAAGTAGGATGTGCCGAAGGACGCATTTGGAAGAAAGTGAGAAGCAGTAAATTTCAAAACTCTCTACTCATTATTTATGTCAACACAACACAATGAGAAGCGCGCGAATTATTTTAACCTCAAGTCTTTGTTTTCTTCTAGAGGTAAGTCTGGATTGCAGACCATGAAACTTGATTGTACTGAGAAGTAAATTTGAGAATCTGTATATATCCTTTCATAATTCAAAACACTCTATTTACTTTCCGTGGGATATGTTCTATTGTACTTCACTTTTAGTACCTACATATCACTATCTGTCAGAGTATTCAAGCCAATTTCTCTACTGTGAATTGATCGATATGAGGTTAGGCGCGATGTCCCCCCCCTTGTCTATCGCGAGCCATTGCCCAGAAAACAAAGGGAGAATTCGAAATTTAGGTTATCGCTATACGGGCAGTTTCACAGTAGCGTTGCTGAACATACATGACTGTGCATAGAGCAAAGTGGGAAAAGGCTCTGGTTCTCAGAAAGAGATTCCAAGAAGTCCAAGTAACAATGAAATTGAAAGAAAGGGGAAGTAGTTAGACCAACGCAAGTGCGCCACGAGAGTTTAAAACTTTACAAGTGCACATAGGCATGGTATGGAAAGTTGTGATATTTTGAATTAATATTCCTTCCCTTCCAACGAGATCTACCTTCCTCGTATTTAAACGAAAAGCCATTTCAGAGGAAGAGGAAAGAGAGAAAACCAACTATCAAAAATTGACATTCACGTAACTTTCTACCTCGCAATTTCTCCCAAATGTCCAACCAAGTCCCCCCCCCCAAAGATCCTCGCTCGACCTGAAAACTCAAATAGATCTATGAAAGCAAAAGTCTAAGCAGTGGTGAAAAACACAATCCCCAACCCATGATGAGGAACGTGTACCACCTCGTCATTCCTTTCGTCAATCACAACATCATCGCCATTAACAGCCTCGACACTTGCGCTGTCATCCACTTCGTTTATTCTTTCCTGCACAGTTTCATGTTCGCCTCCCTCTTCTTCGACGACTTCCTCGCTTTCGAATTCGACTTGCACTTCGGCATCTTCGTCGAAATCTGGGTCATTCTCCTCATCGGTATCGCTTCCCCATCCATCGATCCATTCATCCACCTTCACTTCATCGATTTGATCGCTTATTTTCCAGAAGGCGGTTGGGCCGGCCGGACCTTGTTGGTTGTCCATGTCTCTATTGACACGCATGAGTATTGGGTTTCTCGGGTTGAGATGAGAGTCAGGAAGGGAAAAGCGGGTTATGGAGTATGCAGGATGGGTTAAGGGAAAAGATAGCGTACTTATCAAACCAATGTCCTAAAACTCCTCTCGCGGATCTCAATCCACCAACTTGGATACCCTCACTCTTCCACCTTTCCTCCCTATGGTAAATTTTCACATCAGTAAAAGTCACAAGAATCAATTTTTGCTCAAAACCTAAATTCCGTCCACCCAAAATTTCTCATGGAAACGGAAATAAGAAGAGAGAACATACCCATTATAAACACTAACAGTCGTCCATCTAATCTCCCCTTCTTCTGTCATGCGTACCCACCCTCTAATATTGGAATTCGCATTCGGGTCGTGTGGTGTATGCAAACTCCTCGCAATTCCCTTGAAACTTACCACAGGCATCTTCTGATTCGGATCCCGGTCGGGTTTTATGGAGGTGACTTCTAGCTCCATCATAATGAGACGGATGGCTTCGATTGTAGAAATTGGAGGTCGGGGTTCATCAGCTTGAGGGGCGTCGAGTTCGTAGTTATAGTATGAGAGCTCGTGGTAATCTAGGAAAGTCACGACCTTTTGATGATTCAGTTGGTATCAGAATGATAGATTGGGAAAGGAGAAAAATGGGAGGAACAAACCCTCATCCAACTCCCACTGATATTATAAGGATCCTGCTGCCTTAAACTTTCTTTTTCCTCCTCCCCCTCCTCCTCCTCGCCCTTCCCCCTTAGCCTCACGCTCCTATAACTATCCCTCTGACACCCAAACCAAGGGCTCACCCAAAGTGGCCTCAGCGCCCGTCCCGCAGCACTTTCAAAAGTCTGCAAATTCCTAGCAAGAACCACCATAATAGCCTCCATCTTCTCCCAATCTACGCTCGCCTTACCATCCGGTAACATCGGTCCCCATAGCGTATGATCGGTGTAATTCCTCATATCATACACCACACTCATCGCATACGGATACACATCATGATACCTAGTGGACGGGAGGCGAGGAAGGGGAACACCCGAGTAGACGTGGAGTTTTGCGGAGGCTTGACGCGTGGCGAAGGAACGGGTGTTTTGGTGGGGTTGGAATTTGAAGGAGCGTGTGTAGGTTAGGGATTGGCATAGATAGGTCTCTATGTTTTGGAGGCCGAGCGGGGTGTCTTTGTCGAAGTTTCGGGTGAGAAAGTTAATGTTTAGAGATGAAGGGGAGGAACGGGCGTTTTCGATGAGGGAGATGGCATATTTTGATGAAAAGAGGATTTTCTCTTCGAGCTGGAATTCGTTGTTAGTGTGTGTCTAGATACTGGTTCACCGGGGAGTGTCATAATTTCATGTCAGATATTTTCCTTGAGCTTGAGCTCGGAAGCATGAATTCTGACCCCCACGGCAATGGACTTTCATACATTAAGATCTGATTCGGAGGGATATTCTTTATAAAGAGCTCGTAAGGCTACTAGCTCTCTATGTTGTGTTTGCCAATTCCAACTGGGTTTCTTGAATTCTGAGGGCGGTTCGTCCTGGGGTGAGTTAGTGTATGAAGGCTAATTAGAAAAAGCAAAGGAGAATGAAATAGATGAAAACATATCCCCCAAAATACACAAATTACATGTCTAAATTTCACCCTCATCTCAACCATATACCTCATCCTTACCCCTCCCTCACTCTTTCTTTTCCACCCCCTTCCCCTCAAACCCCCACCTAATCCTCTACCTTATCAAGAGCAACAAACAAGGACAGAAAGAAAGAGAAACATACCACCAACTTCCCAGCCAACACAGCCTTAAAAACCCCCTCATTCCCTGGCCCCCCAATAAACTCCTTCAACCCCCGACACACAAGCCTCAAAGAATCCAGATCTTCCGGATCAACGCCCGTCACGATATTAAACAGCAGTTCATGCGGAATAGCCAGGAGTGTCGATTTCTCCCTCATCAACGATGACGTCGATATCGGAGAAGCCATTCTACAATGGCCTGCTTTGAGGAGTAAGAAATTTGGGTGAGGAAAAAGTCGTGATATCACAGTTTCAAGTGATGGATTAATAATGAGTCTTAGCTCAAGCCCCCTCCTTTGACAAAGGAAAACCAGCTTCTCCTCTCTTCAGATCTGAGTTCTTTGGATGTCTCTTTCTAGATGAGAGATGAGATGGAATTTCTTATCGGTATTGAGTGAGGGTATGAAGAGAGAGGTTGAAGGTGTGTGTGAGCTGGATGAGCTAACGGTTCCGCCGGCTCGGAATGATGCCCGGGATGACGAAAGGGAAACGTGGGGTCGTCTCGGATTTAATGTATATTATCTCCGAGAGAAGTCACTTCTACCTACCGAAACATTTCTTAAACATTATACTTTATTTGTAAAGAAGGAAAACTTATAACTAGCAACAAGTAAAATACCCAATCTCTAGCGTATCTACTACTACTATTCAAACGACATATTCTTCCCCCCCCACCCCCCAAGAAAGAGAGAGGATTCCAAACCCCCACCACAGTCCACATATCCTTATTCTCAAAACTACTACTCTACCACCACCCTACAACAACTTCCCCAACATCCCCACCTCCCCAACCAGAAAAGAAAAACCAAATCTCAAATAAATTAAATCTCCTCTTCCACACTTTTAAAATCAAGCAGGAAAACCCCCAAATCCACTCCACCGTCAAGACAACAGTAAATCCAAAACAAAGGAAAAAAAAGAAAACTCCAAGTATAAATTAAACCACCTAAATAACCCTACCTAACTAGACTTCCTACCGCCCTAAACAACCCATTTCCAAATTTGGAGCCAGTTTCTCTTTACACTAGCGCGGACCTTGGAAGGAAAACACGTGAGACTCCTTATAATTCCAAGAAGGAAAGCCCCCACCTTTTCGACAGCTTTCACTCTCTCTTCTCTTTATAGTAGAAGTACTATAAGAAACAAGATTTCTTCTTTCTCCCATCTTTTAGAACGATACTTATAATTTTACGAGTTCTAGCAGACTAAAGCTCGCTTCTCTTATAGCTCAATGGTACGAAAAGTGCTCGAAGAAGTTGGAGTAGGATCTTACATAGTTTAAAAGAGATGGAATTCAGGGCAGAAGGGCTGGTCGTAGTAGCGAAATCACAAAATCACACATCTTCTCACTCATTCAAAAAACATTCGACAATCTCATCAATTGCTAAACTTTCCCTCGAATCGAAACAAAATAATACCTCTCGTGATATTGTAAAGCCCATAAATATGTCCCGCCCATCCATAAACATATGTGTTAACGGAAGATGAATAATGAAGAACCTTTCCCAAATCCTATATTTTTTCATCTCTCACCCTCACTTATCCCCTACCCAACCCAACCAACCACCGCCACCCGCCATAATCTCAATAAACGTCACCACACAGCCCGGCATCTCTTAACAAACGGCCACTCCGGCCCCCCTAATGGATCTTCTCTAGTCACGATCAGTCGATGGGTTTCCGAAATTAAATGGGAATAAATGGTGATTCTTACGACTTACGACTGAGGCCGCGGTTTCTTGGCGAGGCGAGGAACCGCAGGGACGACGACGCCGGGGGCGTTCTTTCGAACGTTTTCGGGTCGACAGGTGATGGCGATAGTGCAAGGCGGTGGTCGCTTTCCATCTGCGATTGAACTCTGTGGCGAGTTGGTCGAGGCAAGAGCTGGCCATGCAGTTTGGTCTTCCAGGATATTCTTGGTTGGCTCTTCCGACTTGTTGGGGGTGGAGGATCCGCTCATATCCGCAAAGCCACCTGAAGATTTGTCGGAGCGTCTGACCGAAAGAGAAGAGCCAGCCGTCGAAGAAACATTGCTGCCCTTCTTTTCGTGCCGATACTGTTGATTATTACCATTTCCCTTCTTAGTTGGTCCATGCCGATTCTCATTGCGATTATTCAGATTCGAATTCTGTTGGGGATCCTGCTTGGGCTGGAATGGTTGAACATCTTCCTTCTCCTTCTTTGGCTCCTTTGGAGGCTCATTCTCATTGACGGCTGATTGAGTATGCGCACTCTGGCTATTCTTTTTGGCATGCTTTGGTACTTGGCGGTTATTTTTCACATTGCCATCTTTATTTGCAACGAACACCTTGGCGCTATTTTCCTTGTTTTTGTCCTCCTTTTTGGTAAGGGATTGCTGGGTTTGCTCAGAATCCGCGGTAACGACCCCCTTCTGCTGCTCCTTCTCACCATCCAGCTCGTTCTTGCCGTTGGATTTTCGCTTTGACTTGGGCGATCTCTTCGTAGGCTTCTTCTGGCCTGGATCCTTCAAAGTTTGACGTTCGACCGACTTGATACTGCCGGTTAGGGAAACCTCCGACTTTGCAGAAGCAATGCTTGGTTGCTTGACAGATGAGCAGTTATCACTCGAACCAACACTCGCTGGTGCACAAGGTTCGGTGAAACTTGATGCGAGGGTATCTGTTGGTGATACTGATATCTCAGAACTCGTGATAGGTTGACTAGTGGAGATAAGAGCTGTTTTGATAGAATTGTGTTGTTTTGAAGATTTTGTCGCCGACTTCTTCTGTATATGATCGCAGGGTTCATCCTTAGGCTGTTCATGAGACATTTGGGTATCATTGCCAGTAGTAACAACGACATTTACATCAGGTTCCTCAGATAATATCGTGCTGGTGACATCCGATGCGACAACTGATTTAGAGCCGTCAAGGTCTGCAGCAGAGCGGCTCGTAGTAGCACTACTACGAAAAGTCAGCCAGGTTGACATGGTTGGAGCTTTGAAAATTGACTTACGTGTTGGATCTTGAGCTTTTGCTACCCTTCTTTCTCTGAGATTTGGGTTTGGATACATGATTGTCAACATCTACTCTAGAATGTTCATGTTCCTCTTGGGACCTGATAGAATGGTTATTATTAGTCTTTTCTTAGGAAAGACATGACTTACACCTTAGTGGTGGAGTTTTCCTTGTTTGCATCCAGGCTGTTTGCCTTCTCCTGATGTTGATCTGGGTCACTACGGTCAGGTACATTCGAGTCCTTGATGGTTGACTCAACCGAAGTAACAGGTAACGGAGAAGAATCATGTTCTAATGTGGATTGATGGCCTCGAGTCTCTGATCCAGAGGAGGCTCCGCCATTGAATTTCGTAAAGCCAACAGCAGGCACGTCAACCCCATTATGTAAATTAGAAGGCGGGTTGTTCGGTTGGTAGCAGTTATTGGATGAGTTTGAGTTATTTCTTTCCGAATAACGACGCTCTCGGTGTGAGTTGAGCCCGTACCCAAAGCTCTTATTACTGAGTTGGCTGTTCGAACGATCTCTTGCATATCTACTACCGGGGTTTTTGGGTCTTTGGACGGTGAGGTTCTCTCCTGTGGGCAGCGAGAAACCGTCAAATCTATTGATCGCAGACTCGACAGTGCCAGCGTGGACAAAGCTAAAATTAGTTTAGCAATTTATCGACCAGGGAAATCAGTTGCAAACTTACGTGACATATGAGGAGCCATGTGTATTACTGCCATCATTTGCGTAGTGTATTTTCTCAACTTCCCCTTCTTCCGTCATCAGATCCATAAGCCCGTGTGATATGAAAAGGTTCTTGGGAACATTGAAAACAGACACCGTGCGGGTGTCGCGGGTGTCTTTGTCCGTAAATCGATTCTGGGTATCGGTATACCAATAGGTACAAAATCCCTTGTTACCAATCCAGGCTTTTGGGTCGTCTTTGAAGATCTCTTGGATTGGTTCAAATGTAGATTCTGGCTGATGACGGTAAGACGCATCGAATCTTGAGTCATTGGAAATTCTTGCGTCGTTGAAGTTGTGCAGGTATCGCGGATTTGCTGGTGCTGAAAAGTTGCGCTTGGGAGTTGCTCCTTGCCTATGCGATAGTCCAGTATGAACATAGATCGGCTCTTCTTTACGTTGTTTCTGTGGGCTACCACCGGAGGTGCTGGAGATCGCACGTCTACCATTGTATCCAACATTACCATAGCCAAAACGGCCATTGTTCTTCATTGAATTGTTGTTGGCATGGGTAGAATCAGTGGACATTCCTCGGCGTCTATCATGGCCTCGCATATTCCATTCATCATGGTACATGGAACCTGGCGCAGAAGTAGTATTGCCATTCAAGTGACGTTGGCTCTGCATAAAACTGTTGTATGATTGAATTGAAGTGGGTTGACCGTGTTGAGCTGGACCAGGAAGGGGTTGAACTTGGACAGGAAAAACTTGTTGAACTGCTGACATTAGCATTTCAATGTCACTCAACAGATGTGGGGAACCTACGAGGGAAAAGTGGCGCCTGAGTGATAACTGGAGTTTGATTAATGAAAGGAGGAAATGACTCTAATGGCTCTCTCTCTCGGATGGGATGCAAAGGCTGTTGTTGCAATGACCGAGCTGCATCAAACAGCTTTCTACGTTCCTCATCCAAGGCCGCCTTCAGTTCGCCCCGCTCTCTTAATGTCATGATATTGAGTCCATCAGCCTCATCCGGCGTGAACAAAGTAGTGATGAGTGTTGACGGGTGACAAGCCAAAATCTCATTCTTGTGAAACTCGGTCCACTCGACGGCATACTTCTTGAGTTCCTTGGCGATCATGGGCTCAAGAACGACATTCTTCTTCACGATCTGTTCCATCACCCACCAGCAAAAGGCAGCACCTTGAACCCAAAGGTCGTACCCGTCCCAGAACTTGTAAAGATCTCGCCAGTCAGCCAATGCCTTGATATCACGCACGATAGTCGGGAAGCGGTCACGTAGATCCACGGCTGCAAGGGCAACATCGGTATGCAGTTGAGATCGAGCGATTGGCATGGGATAAGGCTTTGTTAGATGTCGCTTGGGGTTCTTTCCGTTATTCGTTGAGAAGAAAGCCGTTGCGGACGCCGGGATCTCGGTGGTGAAGAATGCCATCGAGATCTGGCCCTTGAGTGATGGAACCTCGCCTCTCAATTGTCGAATTCTTTGAGGGGAAAGTTGAGAAGCCTGCGGCGGCGGCGGCGGCGGCGGCGGCGGGTTGTTGAAGTTGACGGGACGCGCCATGGGGGGAGGATGCGGAGGTGGAGGTGTTGCTTGGTAGAACGAATTCATGGCGCTACCGGTTAAGGAGGATCGTTAGCAATGCGATCTTGACGTGAGCGAGGCAGAGGAGGGGAAACGAAGGTGACTTACTCTGGGGTTGAGGTTGAGATTGAGGTTGAGGTTGAGGTTGACAGGAAACGTCGAGGGAAAGAGAGTGGCGGCGATGACATGCAGGTCAATCAAAAACCAAAGCAGGAGGTAACAGGAATAGAGATCATGACAAGAAAGAGGACGCGACAAATACGGAACGTCGAGATGCCACCTGCAGTCTCTTGGTCGCGCAGAGTATCTTGTTCGTAGAAGGAGAGACTGTTTGAGGAGGAGACACTATTGAAGGGGAAGATTGAAGGAAAGTAAAGACTGAGGTGGTAGATACCTTTGGTAGGAGTGGAGTTGGTCGCGATTGTGCGTTGAATTGGGTTTCGAGGAAGGAGGGAATTGCCAGAAGCGGAAGGGGTTGGCAAGGCTAGCTTTTGAAGGTGACGTCCAACTCGTTTTTATTTCCGCATCGCCCATCAACCTGTGCCAACACAATTGGAAATATGAATTCACCAAGAGAAGAAGGCACTACCTACTTGCCTACTTTTATTGGCATTTCAACCCTTACCTATTCACCTACTTCACGCTCTTGCATTTGATCTTTCGCTTACCATTTCGAGCTCATCCCAACCCTATGCAGGCTACACATGAGCTTTTGATAGCGGTTGGTAGTGCGTGTTTTGAATGATGAAAACACAAGCACATCCAACATGCTGCATTTGATGCATTTGATGCATACAATGAGCATGCTGTTCCATATTCCGCTTCCTCTGCAGCACGATAGGGGTGATGGGGGTGATGCGGCTGTTTCTCTAACCTTTGAGACAACATATCCCTAATGCAAGTTGCATTGGATGCAACAGGATAAATGCGCCAATGCGTCTGGTATCATGACTGCGGAATCTGTAAGCTCATACAATCGCGCTTTACGTTTGCGGATTTCGTGGCGAGGCAAGACCTGAGTAAATTGTTATCATATTTCCCATTGATTTAGTATGCGCAGCAACGCAGAGATTCCAGTCAGTATTTCAATGGTACTTGAGACAACAAACAGTTTTAAAGATGGGAATGAGTGGAATCGTGGCTTTGGTATTACAGTCAAAAAATCGCAAACTAGGCTTCACTTGACGCTTTTGATACAACAAAAATTACAAAAGGGGAACCTATTTCTTTGGCAAAGCCCGAACCATCTTTAAAATCTCGGATTCAGAATCACCAATAACAGCCTTTCCATTCTCCCAATCAACAGTCTAAATGCAAATTAGTCATCCATATCTGACCAAATACCGAGCAACCGGGCAAGGGCATCATACCACAGGTCTTTGAAAATTCTCGCCATTCTCCTTGAGCTTCTTGAAGGCCTCCAACTCCGTCTTTGCGCCCTTGACCAACTTTGAAATCTCGGATGCTCCAACGTATTCCAAAATGCTCTTGAGTTGATCCTCCGTTGGGGGCTCCTCTGTCACGTCCAGCTCGAATTCCTCGCGTTGGGGATGGGATTGGTGGGAGTGATCGCTGGCTTGATCCTCGGTTGCGGTGGAAGAAGCAGTGGCAGAAGCTGTCTTCAGAATTGTGTGAACCCGGGTTGAGGATGGCAAGCTTGCCTTGTGGAAGAGGGTAATGACATCTAGGGTTTTGTGCTGGCAGAGATGAGGGTTAGCTACTTGACTGCGAAGCCAATTGAATGTTTATTTTAACTTACGAAGCGAAACATTGTGGACTTTAATTGGTAAACAGTAGGTTGTTAGTCGTACCTCAAGGGAGCATTTTCAAATGACGTTGGCTGCCGACCTAGCTTCAACAGCTAGAGGCCCTTGCTCCATATATATTAATGCCTTGTTGCCTGCAAATCATGGTGATTTTCAGGCATCAACAAAGCTCACTAAAAAGTGCGAGGTGGTTGCTCCGAGAGACTCATCGCGTAAATTTGAAAACAAGTTGGGCGGAGACAACCAACAACATCTTCTGGAATCATCCCTTGCATTCCATTCCTTGCTTCACCACACGCCCTCAAAAATGCCACCTCTAATATTACACAATGTTCCAGACGAAGAACTTTACGTGGGCGAGGACGGCATACAAAGACCATACGCTATGCTCTTTCCTGGGTAAGGCATCGCATCCTCCCCACGCACGCCCAACACGATGGATTGGTATTCTGACACAGAAGACAGCAATGAGGGCAATCCTTTGACCACTCGATCACGAAGACATGTCCCAGAAACAGGTTCCTTCGGGAAATCCACAAGACGATCACGATCGAGAACGGGCACGCCAGCTGCGAGGAGGGAAGATCCAACTCTCGAGGCTGCAAATGCGATCTTCTCCAATTTCATGTCGAGTCGAGTCGCTGCTCCCCCCGAGACACAACGCCCTACCTCTTTATCGACCTCAGTCTCGCAACCAAATCTGCTAGGCTCCGTAGCACTCGCGACCAACGATGGCAACTCGACCGCCCCATCACGGTACGTTCATAAAGAGCCCACCGAGGTCATTCTCAGGGGCTTCAAATCCAGTCACCAGTATGCGGCTCTTCGAGAGTACGAGCGCATCGGCGGTCGAATATGCGAAGACTACCCGCGAGACCCTCCCATCGAACAAAGACGTTATAAATCCGACCTACGAGATCCGGCTTCCCTTCGAACACAGCCCATGACAGCAGAAGAAAAGGCGAAAGCGATGAGATTCGCAGGCGGAGAGCACTGGATCAAAATCACCTTTGAATCCGCAGAAGGTGCTGAAGCAGCAGTCGATGCCTCACCCCAAACCGTACAAGGACATCTTGTATACGCGGAGTTATATCGAGGAGTTCCACCTTCGGCCGATGAGCCTACGCCTATAGGAGGAAGAGAGAACAGATTTGCGGGCGCATCTTCGAAAAATGCCATTCCCGCTCGTCAACCATCAACACTTCCACGGTCTTTTACCAGCCCGGCAATGAGCCAAATTGGGCGGGGTATGGGCATGGGTGGTATGAACACCTCACCAGCTGGATCAAATACTTCTTCCCAAACTCTCGAATCCGTAACTCTCTCCCACGCCACTACATCTTCTGGAACTGTTGTTCCTGACCCACCTCTGAATTCCAGCACACAAAGCGCCGCACCAGAGGTCTACTGCCGGGGAATACGCACAGCAAAGAAAGTTCAGTTGCTCCCCGCTGAACAAGCACTCCTACCACAAAAGTCATACAGCAGACGAGTCATGGCTCAAATTCCCTTCCTTAGTTGGTTTACGGGTGATATGATAGGTTCTACTGTTCCAAGAACGGAGAATGGGGAGTTTGATTATGCGAAAGCTTCTATGTATTGGCTTTTGATTTACTGGTTGGATCGTTTGTGTTTTGGTATTTTCGAGATTTCCAGCAAGGAGAAGGAGGAATAAGGAAGGATAGAAAGCCTGCAGATGTGTTGGGATATCGTGTGGATAATTTCGGGGAAGGAGAGCACAAGGGATGGGATAAGAAAGGGGTGGCATGCCTTCAACGAAGGTCGTTTGATTTCAGCATGGCGTTGTGATGTGGGTTTTTGGGACTTTTGAGTGTTGAAGGGGAATCAACTATGAAGGTTGAGTTGAGCATTAAAAATGTATAATAATACGTATATGCATCGTGGACTTTTGGGTCTACTGAATGGGAATAGAAAACAAAATACGAGGTTTTCGAAACTGATTTTTCGCTCTCCCTTGAGTATCGTTGTAATTGTTTACTTAAAGATCTCCTAGATAAGCATCTAATAACTTACTTAATGCTTGCCTTACTCCTATCTTACTTACTCGTTATACTATATCTTATCCCTATTATATATTTAAGACTGTAGATTACTTAAAATTTACTAACTTATTACGACTTTGTTTTTAACCTATAAACTTTGGTTGTCCTCGCCCACCTGGTACAGTATTTGAGGTTTTATTAGTTTACGAAAGCTTTTTATTTATTCGCAATTTGATAACTTACCTCGCAAGTCATTTTTGGCCCCCAAATTCGGTAATAGCTTCTGTCAATCCTTAGCTTACTATTAAATCAATGACTTACTTACTTGCATCTTCATTTTAAGTACCCAAATATATATACATATATATATATTTCGCTGACTTAGAGGCTTACACGACTATTAACAAGCTCTCTCTATTTGATGACTTATCTTCAATCTAGAGATTACGATTAGTTAAGCGTTTATAAGTTATATCCAATTAAACGTTTATCTTCAATCAAACGCTCATCTTCCACAAAATATCCCTTCCCGTTACCTACTGATGATAAGTACCTGCGTTGAGAGATCCTAATAATTACATGATTTACTTTTCATTGAGGGATGATTTTTCACTGATACCCTACTTAGTAATCCGAGGATTTTGTTCCATATTGCTTTTCGAAGGGATTTTAATAAATGTAGTTAGTTTGTTACCTCATGCCCCTTCTTACTGAGAGGGATTTGATTTCGTTGCACATCGCACTTTCAATCTGATTTTACCACCGGTAGGTATTCTCCCATTCCCCCTTTTCAATTCACTAACTCTGGCTCTTGAGTGTGTTATTTTATATTGTATTCAGAATTACTATTATACTTTTTGACAATATTTACCTCGTGCCATATTTTTTCCAAGGTCAAGTTTACTTTTAAAAGTTCCTTCCAGGTTTAAACGTTACCTACAAAAGTAACTATTTACTAAACTTTTAATTATACATCGCATTTTAAGAGGTATTTTTCCTTTATAAATATAGAGAACATTACCTTCTTTTGCCGCTTTATTACAGATCGCACTTTAAAAGTAAATGTTAAGTTCCTTTTCAGCTATTTTCCCTTTCTTAAATGGAATACAGTATACTAGTGGTTTACACCTAATCGCCTTAACTAAAAATACTATATTAATAACTTATCCTGGGTTGGTTACGGATTTACTTGTTACCAGTAGCTCACTTATCTTGCATCTCCATAGATAGTTCACTAACGAATACAAAACTCTTATTTAGGCCCTAGGTACTAATATAATCTTACCCAAAACTTTGCTTAATCTTTACCAGCAGCTTAGACGCACCTAATTTCCAGCCTACAGAATTCTAAAAAATTCTTGTTTTGTTTTGTGTTATATCTACAAAGCATCTTTGACTTTACAGAACAGAAGAACTTACAAAGAAGGCTTGAGTGGAAACTATTGCGTATTGCATAGAGGGGTTGTCGACTTACTTACAGTACCAATTCTTGTTATAGAAAGATCGTCCACGAGAATGAGAAGTAAGATAGATAGGTATTCAAAGACGAGCGTCTTTAATCTTAAAGGCTTCTTGAAATGATAGCTATTTCGAAGACAGAAAGTTTCGTGCTCTTAGTAGGTGACCTAACCATATTCCCTTTATCCTCCAAGCTTGAGATTGTTGCACAGTAATTCAAGTCCCAGTTTAATCGCACAAAAGTCGTAGCACATACTCACAGCGAGTATTTTCTCTATCGTGGTATTTCTCTATCCCTATAAATAGGGGGCATCCATAAGCCATCACAGCTTCAGATTCTTCTTCTCTCGTTTCAGTGACGTTCTGCCACGTCTAATAAAACGCCATCCAACCAGACAAACAACCATGAAGAACACGCAGAACAGAATAATGCCATACCCGCCATAAGACCCATCAAGTCACAATGGCTCCTTCTGCCCCGTAGGCGGTATCCGCCCATTCAGATACGTCTCCAAATCAT
The DNA here is from genome assembly GCA_001399465.1 of Hymenoscyphus scutula. Classification (NCBI taxonomy): domain Eukaryota; kingdom Fungi; phylum Ascomycota; class Leotiomycetes; order Helotiales; family Helotiaceae; genus Hymenoscyphus; species Hymenoscyphus scutula. The sequence continues at coordinate 44,986 of LKTO01000307.1, read as the reverse complement.
CAATCTCCTGCGGATCAGCACTGTGCTGCAATCCCTGATACCACTTCAGATCCACATTCCAGCCCTCCTCATTCAAAATCTCAGCCGTCTTCTTTCCCCAAGCTGGAAGAACTAATGGATCTGAATCACCGTGGCCCATGAAGATGGGTGTATCTTTATTCGGACTCGAAGCTGGGACGAAATTCTTGAGTTTCTCGTGAAGGAGGAGGTACGATGACAATCCGAAGATGCCTCCAAGTTTGTTGGGGGAGGTAATACCGGAGAAGATCGACATGGCGCCGCCTTGGGAGAACCCGCCGATTACGATGCGAGTGGAGGGGATGCCGGAGTCGATTTCGGCTTTGATCAAGCTGTGGAAATATTCTCGCGAGCGCAGGATTCCGGGTTCGTCTTGTTGGGATTGGATGTCTTTGAACTGGATCTGTGATGGAATTAGTATGTTGTTTGAGAGGGGAAGGCGCAGTTGCGATATCGCGACTCACTGCGTTGGAGCCTCTTACGATGTCGTACCAACCTGGCATTTCCATTCCAAAATTGACCGTAATTGGGATTTGAGGAGCGTTTGGGAAGATGAATTTGACTTCTTGGAATTTTTCACGGCGGCGCCAGTTTTCGGCGAGGGAAACCCATCCTGAGGAGAAAAAGAGATGTTAGCTGGAGGTCTTGAGTCTTGATGGAGGGGTAATTGTTGAGGGGCTCTTTGCGAGTAGAGATGAGCTGTAGATCTGGCAATGTATTGCCCTTGATAATCTGCCTCCCTCTTGTTGATGGCGAGGAGTTCCTGGGTTTCTTACCTGCACCGCTGTCTCCCAAACCATGGGCCATGATGACTGTGGCAGTATGCTTCGCAACCGCGGGGATGGTAAGCGCAGAGGGCGGCATCTTATCGTTTGATTTGGTATCGGCGAGGGAGAATTGTAGGTCGAGAGGAATTGTAGAAAGAGTATGAGAGACTTTTGATGGTCTCTAAGGCTGCCCAGCAATTAGCAGCGAGTGGTGGTGATGGAAGGGAAGGGTGAGGTAGCTTTGATTCACAAGCTCGACCGAGGTTTGGGAGGTTTGGGAGGTCCGGGACTGGGAATACCTGCATCCTGCAAATCAGGGGTCACCCAGAAGCGAGGAAAAATGTTATCTTAGTATCTTAGCCTTGTTGATTTCCGATAAGCCTTCCTCGCCTTCATCACAAGACAAGACAACCTCACACCCCCCATCCTCAGACCACAATTCTCCCACGAGGCCCAAATGAAATACGATACAGATATACCCTAGCATCACACATCCTAGTACGCTCCAAGACGTCAATATCAATGTCGGCCGCCCACGTAGCTGCAGCAGTCTTCACAGCCAGCAACAACAACAAGAACCCCAGCATGGCAACAATATCAGATTCCCGCCCCCCATCACCCAGTGCTCTGCCTCCCATTCCCGGATCCCCAACCTACTCCTACGCATCAACAAGCCAACCCATACCCTCAGCCTTCAACCTTCCTCTCCCACCTCCACCCCAATCTCCCCATGCGGTCCTCACAAAGAACGACCTCGAAGCCTCGCAAACGGCATACTCGGACCTCCTCTCTTCAGCAAAAGCCTACAGATCAGCACTGGCAACCCTCTCCTCCTCTGCCTCGACTTTCGGCTCCGCGCTTGAAGCATGCGCAAGGTTGAAGGAGGCGCGGTCGCCTTCCATCCAGAGCTCAGGGAGTATGTCGAATAGCTTTACTGTGCATGGAAGTACAGGTGGCTCTTCTTGTACCGCAGATAGTCTACTCGCAGCCTCCGGGGTTCACCATTTGATAGCGAACCACCAGCAGATTCTCAGTGAGACGGTATACAGGAGTTTCGAGGTCCCCTTGTTGAGTGAGTTAGATCAATGGCGTCGTCGGATGGAAGAGGAGGAGGAGAGATATCAGAAAGAAGCCAAGGCTATGAGCCGGGATATAAGGAAGATGGAGAAGGAGGGCTTGCGACTACATGGGAAGCGGAAACGGGATGTCGGAGCTTTCAGAGAACATCTCGTTAAACTCACGCAGAAACTCGATGGGTTGACTTCTCTACATGGTGGGCATGCCCGGGGATTATTACGGGAAGGACAGGAAATGAGTTTAGGAATTGTGGAATGTTCCGCGGGTCTGGTCCGCGCCGAAGTCGATATCTTCGAAGCCCTCGCACGAAAAGGCTGGACGGGTGGAGGGCTAGATGAACTCCTCGAACGAGGAAGAGATCTCTTCGCAAATGACACCGATACTCAAGACCACGGCAACGCCCACTCAAAAATCTTCTCCATCTTACCGAATAAAAGTATCCTCCCGGACACAAATCCAGATCTACATACCTCCCGGCCACATCTCCGTGCCGGCGACCACACACGATCCGATAGTCTCCTTGTGGAGGGAAATGGATATCAATCTCTCACTGGTGCGGTCGCTACCGCAAATGATAACGGGAAAGATGCGGATATGCGGAGTATTTTCTCGGAAGGTGGCACGAATTGGTCTCGTACCGACTCCACAACTGGGATATTAAATCGTTCGAGGGGAGTGAGACCATTTTCTCCGCCTCCGAGGGACAGAGAAGTTGTGAAAGATTGTGATGATCCGCTAGATTTACCGAGACCTTTGGATTTGGCGCTTGCTACGCCGGGGATTGAGGAGGGAGACGAGGAGGAGGATTTGACTTCTCCATCGACTGTAGGAGAAGAAGCTCAGGATAAGAAATATGGGGAGAGGGAAGGGGTAGGACTGGAACCTGAGGGGAGTAAGGTGGGGGAGAGGAGGAGTGTGAGTGATAATACTTTGGGGGAGGGGTCTAAACATAAGGAGCGGAGGTGGAGTGTTACGGATGATGGGGGTGCTGTGTCTGAATAGGGTCTGTAGGAAAATTGGTGAAAGTAGATAGGTAGAGATGGAAAGAGGCATTTTGGGTTGGCGTTGCGGTTCTTTGTATACCCCCATAGTTTCCTTTTTTTTGGGTTTGCAGCTCATGATTAATATACCCTCTTGTTTGGGATCAATATTTTTACTTTTGGTGCATAAGCTGGGTAATTTGATATCTCCTGGTGTTCTGGGGATCTCTTTCTCTCTCCGGGTCCCTTTACTCAAGAAGGAAAAAGGGTAAAGCGATAACAAAGTACAAGGTGCAACACGTCATTTGATACCGAACCAATGAATTGAAATGGATGTTGGAATGGCGAACAAGCTACCGTGATTAAATGAATCAACTTTCTAAGCGTCAAGCATCGAACGTTCGCTATTTGTACGTTGCCCGCAAAATAGTATTCCGGTACACCCCCTTCATACCTGACCTAAAAATTATAGCGTTCTTCTTTCACTTTCTCTTGCTTTCTGGAAGATCCAGGAATGAGATAATATTACTATGGCATCATATGCGTCCGAAAGTAATGATATCACCTCCAAATAAATTTGTTAGACGTTTATAACTCAACGGTTTGTAGCTCAACGGTTTATAGCTTAATAGGTTGAAATTAATCTTCTGTTTTCGCTTGGGAGACCTAGTAGCCCTTTTTTGTTTTGGAGCAATGCTTGATAAGGTGTATTTGAAGTGGGTACGAAAAGTGTAGAATTTGTAGGTCAAGTGATGAGAACTGTGGGTTTGATCCTGTCATGAACTTCTTTTGAAGTGTGAGTTTTTGTTTTGAAAGGATGTCTCTATCTTTGGTGCACGAATTGCTATAGAAGAAGTGGCGTGGGAATCTTCAATCGGCTCCTTATCTCTAGCACTGGAATCTCTCAAACAGGAATAAATGTTGTATTTGACAGATTTATAAAAGTATTGCCTTCGTGGCCTCAAGATGTTAAATTTCGAGTTATTGGTCAATCCCTGTTAAACCAACACAGTTCACGCTGTCAAGAACTGCTCCGAAAATGCTAGAACAATGCGCTCATGGAAGTAACTCTTTCCTGCACCAGCTACGTCGACGCAAATGTCTTTCCAGTGCAGATACTGAAATTAGAAGTGGTGACGACACGTAATTCTGATGTCGATTTTCACCCCCGTTTGGGGAAATACGTTACACCACTCAACGTTCTCGCCAGTTGATGCCTCGAGAAGGATTCGCTAAGTCAAAAGGAGTAAGCGAGAAGAGCGAGAATGCGGCAATAGCCTCAATTTGAAACTCTTTGAAATCGATGAATATCTCCCCGTTTTTCATCCTTGAAATTGAGAAAATGATCCCCTTGACGTTGGCTTTCAATATGAGACCCATTGGCATCAGCTTCTGTATCAGTTTTTGTGATTCGAGAATGTTGGTATAAGGCCAGAGGTTGCAGAAATCGGATGGCACTAGCTCTCGTCTAAAAATAAGGGGCAGTTAGCAGCACCATTGGGGCAGTGGCGACCCACCTTTTAGATAGCTCCCACCATCAACATCTCTACATGCAATTTCATCATCACATCAAGAATTGATGCTAGTCCCATGACGAACAACGGCTCAACGTTCGCACTAGCACAACGGTTTCTATCAAGACCCGTTTCTAAGAGAGCTCAAGACGAATTGCCTCACCAACCATTCCCCATCGGGCATAACCAAGAATATAGCTTTGTGATATCACGTAACAATTCCCAATTGGGAAATGGAACAGAATAAACGGTCTTCACGACCAAGAAATAAATGAGCTAAGTTTACATTCTCTGAGCTACTTTTTAGTGCCTTAATTCTGATAAATACCTGTTGTTTCCTCCCTGTTCATTCTTCCTCTCTTCCTCCACATCATCGCATTCCCAAAAGAACTTTCTCTTGTATCATTTACAGTACACTTTTAGTCACTTGACAGACAGACTTCACACAGCAACCCCCAACCTTTACCTTCAACCTTAAACCTTCTTCGACACTTGTCAACTACTAGCAATCATGGATTTGCAACTTCCAAGACTGGCCATGTACGAGAGAGCTACCTGGAAAGAGGAAAATGTGAGTTTCGGTTCCGCTCTCCCCACCACCGGCTGTGGTTCTGCTTCCACCAATGGTCAACCCAAGTTCGGCTCTGTCTACATCGAGAAAGATCAACCACACGATGGAGCTGGTTTTATCCGATTGGACAACGAATACGAGTATGGTGCTGCTATCCTGAGCCAAACAAAATTCGGAGTTGGTTCCCTCAATTGGCAAAACTGCTATGGTGCCGCATCCATCAATGTCCAAAAAAACGACATCAACGAAGAAAGTATGTTATCACCATCTCCGCTTCATCAAGGAACAAACTAACAATACTAGAAATAGCAAATACCACAGCAGGCAACTGGGACTTCGAGGAAGCTGACTGGGCTGTGGTACTCCCCGACATCGGTAAGCTACTCCTCCCCCTTTTACCAGAAAAAGCCACTCACTAACCCTTTCCAGAGGAGCAGAAAAATTTGAAAACCACGACCAGCAACAACCCAACCGCAGAAGGCTCAAGAAAGCGAAAACTCTTGGAGCAAGAGAGCGAAGACAACACCGCAGCTGGAGCTAAAAGTACACTCGAAAATGCCGTCTTCTCAGAAATATTCCACGAGCAAGTCGCCAGCCCTGTCAACATGGAGTTCAACAAGAACGGAATCTTCGATTTCACCATTCCAGAGAACCTCCAACCAATCGAACTCCCAGTTTACCCCAACACCCAAATCGAAGCAGTCAAGCGAAAATGCGGTGATATCACCGCCGAATCGGAAGCCGAAAATGAAATGAATTTCAACACCAAAATCCGCCAACAAGCCAAGGACCGCGCTACAGATGCCGAACAACAAGTCTACGAGTTGAAGAAACAGATTGTATCCCAGAAACAAGAGCTTGACAGGGTCCGCAACGAACTCGAAGAGCGTGACAGGAATTACGAAGCAAATTATCGCTCCCGTGAGGAGTGCGCCCGGCTTTTTCCCCACGACCGCAATTACTACGACAAGAATGAGCAAAACGATATCCGGGAATGTAACATCTTGGTTAAACGTATCAACGACGGAGTTCAGGAGTACAACTCCCTTAAGCGAGATGTCAAGAATGCCATGTTGCGTGCTGGTGCCACAGATGAGACTATCCAGTATTTCATGTATGAATTAGATGGTGTTCCTGAGCTTGAAATTGATGGCGCCGAGGATCCTGAATGGGAGGAATGTTTTGATGGGGATGAGGAGGAGGAGGAGTAGATGAGGTTTGTAGCAAGGAGGAGGAACAATCAAACCGAATCAAATCAAACCAAGAAACCATAACACATGCTTGCTAATGAAGTGAATACGTGACAATTTGTAACCTGGAAACTCATGGGAGGTTCAATGTGTAGGACTACGACATATATATCGTACACAACTCATTCCTACTTTAAAGGAAAAGAAAGCAGATTCTAGGGTGATTGATTGTGTGGGGTGTACGGAAATGGATTATTTCGTTGCGCGTCCTTCCTAAACATCTCGACTCCTCACCGCTGGGTTCTGGGAATGAACATGTAGTAACAAGTTATAGATGATATCGAGGGATGATCTTTCTTTCTGTGGAGCAAACTAGGTAGATGTTCTAGATAAACCTGTTACCCTTTCTCTCTCCCGCCCCTTCTTCGAAAGTCGAGACTTATGTTCAGCCTAACACCGTGGGTGATATAGAGATGCATTACAATTCTTCTGTATAGCAAAATCGAAGTTTTGGATTTTCTGAAGGGTATCCCTTCCAGTGTTGAAATGTACATCTTGAGTTTTGCGTAATTAAGGTTATACTTTTGAGGCTTAATTCCTAGGAAAGTGGGTATATATGGGTCAAACAACGTCGTTCCGTTACACGTAAAAACATGGTCATGCCCGAGAAAACAAGTGTACCCGGAAATAAACACTTCAGCATATAAAAATAGGTCGTAACGCATATATATATAAGTAGATATGTTGAAATAATTAGAGAAAATCATTAAAAGTTTCTTACCTTGAAACCCTATCTCTAAATCGACCCCTTTTATCTAGCGAATATAACGTTCTAGTACCCCCGCCTCTGGCATCCCACCACACTCTGTCTCTTTTAGTTCTATATCAATTCTATCGTCCCCTCCTTCTAGGAATGTTGCTACTTTAAATAATGTAATTGCTGTAAATTCAGTAGCTTTTGATACCATTTCTCTTTTTTCCCGTACTCGTATTACCTACCAGCATTCCCCATACGTGCACACGCACAAAGTACTAGGTATTTATGGACCCAGTGGATCCAACAAAATACTTAATTACACAAAACTCAAGATGTACATTTCAACACTGGAAGGGATAAAGAAATAAAACAATCCTGTAAAATGTAAACCCTCCACTAGGATGACAGAACGCATATTAATGAATACAACGAGGTTGCAATTTCTTGAAATATTTCTTGAGGCCCTTTCCCTTCTTCCATAATTTTGCTGCCAACGCTCCTTATTTCTGATTTCCAGCTGTAGAGAGTGTGAGAAATTCTAACACATCTTCCTCCAATTGTGACATCAATATCATTGGAATTGTAACTTCTGCGACATTTGCTAACTTCATTTGCAGAGCCGGTCGTGATGGTTCTTTGTGAAGCATCACAGATAAACCATCATGAAAGTGGAGCGAGACTTTGAAATTTCGAAAGTTTGTGTTGTCGCTTCTGTAATCATCAGATGACAAGTAACAACTGCCAGTGAATTGAAAAGAAATCATCAACCACCTTAACGTAAATGCCCAGCTGTGGAACCTATAATTCGGCGTCCCGTCGAGCTGCCTAAATACAGCATATGCTGAACGTTGAGCATCCAATGAAACTTGCAAGATGAGATCTCCCGGTTGTACATCGTTGTGGACTCGCATACTTTCTAGTCTCGCGTTTCTAGGACCCCTCATGTGAACTATTCTCATCATGTCGCTTGGCAGAGAAGACGATGGTTCTTCATCTTGACTCCGAAGTTCGATTAGGACATCGATATTCCCAATCTCCGTAGGATTCTCCTCAAGATACTCCTCAAAAAGTGTCTTTATATGTTTATCGCCTTCAAATTCAGATAATGCCGGTGTCAAAATGCCAATGTTCAGATCTGGGCGGTCTAAGAGGGGGTTGTCGCGGTAAATTCGCCACTTCTCATATTCAACGAGTTCATAAGCTCCAACGACACTGAATTTGACACCGCACTTTCCAGTCTCTCTCTCTTCCCAGTTCACGGTGGGTTCATGCATAGTTTGTAAAAATATCTTTGCATTCTCTTCGTTGTGGTCAATGTTATACCACTTTTGTACAATGGCCAATGCCTTATATTTCCGGCTCTCGTGTTTATTCTCAGAAGTGCTGAAAAGGAACTTGGCGAGGTTGTAGAAAAGTTGAAAGAGAGGCTGACCATAAATAACGGGAATTGGAGTGTCATCTCCAGACAAGACAGACAGCAGCGACAGAAGAGCATAGATTTTGTCCCTCGGGTCTGTGCTTATTGATTTGCGGTATCTGATTATTAGGTCAACAAGACTCGTCTTTGAGCCGCGAGATCTCTCAGCCCGATGTCTGGCCAGTTGATGAGCATTTGTTTGGAGGCTCGAGTCTGTTTTGGATGTACCAATCTTGTCCGCAAAATCTTGCCATGCCCTCCTTTCAAGACCATGAAAAAGAGTGATTTCGCGAGCCAGAATAATTTCCTGCTTGATCCATACTCTATCGAAGTAAGGGGTCCAGTCGAGTCTCCCTTTGATATCACTGATATAATCATCCGACTCTCCGAAGAATGGAGTCAGAATATCGTTTGAGCCAAGACTTGAAGCAACCCAATCAGCGAAAGCAAATATCTGACCCATCATCGTAACTTGGCGATTCTTCTCAAAATTGTCGTTTTTATCTTGATTTATGCACAACGAGTCGACCCAAATAAGATCTGGGTAGCCATGGTGTCGCAGCTGGAGCAACGCATACCAGCAGTTCAGTCGAACAAGAACAGAGTGCCCGTTGACTATCAGAGGGAGAAGGGGCACCGCGTCTCTCCATGTGTACGAGAGAGCAACGTAGCTAGGGCGTACGTCTCCATGAAACTCATGGACGGCGAGCGTGTATCGAGGTGTTTCCGGAGAAGAAGCTTCTGAGTCCAACTGGAGGCTCTCTGAGTCCAACTGGAGGAGCCTGATTTGTTTACCGGGGTCAGCAAATGGAACTTGGCTATAAAGTGACGGCATGAGGGAAGGAGTCTGGAGCGAAGAGGGTTGAATGTCAACTGAAAAATCAGGTAAGAGATCAAAACATGATGAGGCTCCGGGGTGGGAAGAGAAGATGTTCTGGGTCGGTTACATGAACGTCAGCTCCCGCTGTCTGTTGGTCGGACTCCTGGTGGACACAAAAGCGGCAGCATTACTTTAATCTACAGAATTACTAACGCCTACATCACAACGCAAAGAAGCTAATAACTTCCCAAACCTTTAGGCAGAGTAAACTGAAGCATTGCGCATCTACTCATAATTCTTTCATATTTTTACGACTAGTTGTTATGTTGTCACATACAGTTTTAGCAGAGTCGCTAAATTTTGCTGCCACTGTTTGTGTCCACCGCGAGGTCGGAGTATTCTTCAACTTCCTCATTCCATTCCCTGAAATAAATCAGTGCTCGCAGAGACTAAAGGTATTCATACCATCAAGTTGGTCATCATGTTCATGAATATAAATTCTCCTCTCCTCCATCAACTCCAGTCTCAATTCCTTAGCCTCCACCATATCAATCGGGAAATCCTTAACCTGCTGATACACCTGCTCCCTCAACTCAGCACTCAACTTCCCAAGACCCTTCCCACTAGAAATCGCATCTTTATCCACCTGCTCAGCCCACCAATCTTTTTGCTGCGATGGAACATTCGCCGTGCTAATAATTTGAATAGTTGGGTCTACCAAGAAGAGAGCGAGAATCTTGCGATGACCTGGCTTTGTTGGATCTTGAAGTTTGAAAGATTGGACGCGATGTTGGAGGATATTGGGGAAGGTAATGAGACGGCCTTCGCGACAGAGGACTGATCCAACGTCCTGGATCGCTGCTTCATTATTTTGACAACCAAAGACATCTTGGAGCCAGCCATGCTGCTCTTGTTCATAGTCTACTTCCTCGACACTTTCAGGGTCTGACATGTGACGAAAGCCGAGTCGGCTTTCCGTGATGTTTGAGCTATCATAGTAATAGAGTGCTGTGGCGCAGATGTGTTCGTTCTGTGAGAGATATTAGCACCTACTCTGAAATGGTCTCATCCCATTAAGAAGTTCATATATTGCGAGCACTTAGTTCCGGACGCTAGCTTGGAAATTTGGATAGCCTACGTTTTGTCCTTCCACGTGCCATGAGCCTCCATCGTAAGAGGGATTCTCCGGGGTGAGTTCGATGTTGGCAAGTTTTACAATTACCTGCAGTCCTCTGCCTCCAAAATTATTTTTGAGATTCAAGGGTTTTTCCGAGCGATATTTAGTAAACTTTGAGAGGTTAGTGTACTAATGCGAATTGGCTGAGGCATTGATCTCAGATCCACTTTTTTACAATGTTTGAAAAATCATGGCATATCTGAGAGGCAATGTCTGAGAGGTTTAAGAGAACCAAAATGTTGGCTTTCTTGTTCAACTAGACGTTCTCGAACAATAGCGATAATAGTCCACAAATAAGAGTATATGTGACGAGAAGAGAAATTGCCGGGTATTTTACTTACCGCCTTGGGATCGAATTCCTCGGGCTCTGGGTGGATAAGTCCCTCTTTACATATGAAATCTTGCCTTCTTTCATAATATTCGTCTTCATCTTCATACTCGCCTTGACTTGGAACCAACTCCTCAGGAATCTCCCGATATTCGAGGCTGAAAGCAATTCGGGAAAAGTGTTTTGGTGGGTCGTACTTGTTATTCAATAAGAGCGTCAAATCCCAGAGTGGAATGGTGCAATCAATGATCTTTTCAATGACTTCGTAGAGGCTTACATTCTGTTGAGGATGTAAGTTGTTGATGTAGGATGTGATTCTGCGATAGTTTAGCGCTCGACATGCTTGAAATGTGTATGAACCTTACTTTGCGCCAGAATCGCCAGAAACATCAACTTCGCACGGCAGCCATTGGAAAACTCTACTATAAGAGAACCCATACCTTCCTTCCTCCTCAGTGCGGGGTGGCAAAGTTAGCCCGTTACCACAATTGTTCACAGCGTCATCCAAGCCCACCAATCTATCTTCAAGTACTCGAGTTCGACCATAAACGAGCGGAAATAATGACGGGTGCACAAGATCGAGGACTTGGTTTTTAGAACCAGGATGGTAGTCTTTCAAATTTTCCGGAATATTTTCCAAGACACGAGCGGCTTCTTGTAAGGCTTCTTTGACTGATAAGGGCACCGCGGTATCCGACTTGACAACATCCCCATTGTAGACAACAAAATTTTCGGTTTCTCTTCCTGCTCTGAATCGTAACTCGGCGATAATAAAGTCGGCCATCTTCTGAGTAACAGTAACTCCCTCCAGGGCCATCATTTCGACCTTCCATGTTTCAGAAATCACGTCGTCAAAGACCTATATTCTGCCGTTAGTCCACCAAGAGGTATTAATCAGATGCCTTTCTAGCCCACCTTTTTATCCCAATCCTGTTTATCTGTCAAAGCATCCATGATATGAAGCATTTTCAATTCTCTCAAAGTTAGGAGGGGTAATCTGAGCAGTAATTAGCAATACTGAATACAGCTTGAGCGAGCGAGTCAGAGATGAATACGCACGTAGCCGCGTCTGCACTATCTGGTTTCAAGAGACTGGGGAAATGAGCTTTTCTTCTTGGTGGTGTTGAAGAGAAAGCTACTTCTTTCCGAGTGAAATCAAGAGGGCGGTTAAGCCCTGGGAGGTCGAACCTTGTATACCCGGACTGGGACATGATTCATATGTAGTTTCAGGTGGAGATTCTGCTGGAGAAGGAGGTTTCTAGTAATTGGGAGGCTTTCTTATATGGCTCGGAGTACGAGGGAAGCACTTATACCGCAGGGAAATCCCCAGCCGAGAGGTTAGGTCAAAGCACGTGATACTGACACGTGGGTCACTATTGAAAGTATCGATGTTCCGATCGCAGTGTCATAGGAATCGAGTTATAAATATAGTCAAACAAGAAGAAGACCAATAAGAATGCTTCAAAACACCCAAAGAAGCAAGCACATTGGTAGAGATTGCCTTCACTTATGGGTACTGCTGCTTTCCTAACTTACTGGGTTAACCGATGTTGATTTTCGAGAATCCTGAATAGCCAGCCAACGTTTTGAGCCTCAGAGCCAAGGTTACAACAAGGCAATGAGACTGCCAATTTGAGATTGAAAGTGAAGCAAACTAGATACGGTAGGTATTCACTATACTATAACTTGTATGAGGTTTATCGAGGGACAAAAAATGGCTGCACAGTTGAGGGATATTTACAACAACAGGTCGTGATATAGTCACAAAATGAGGGAAAATGCATAAGACTCTAGTTTGAAGTTTTGAAAGTGTAGAGTTCTCTATCTTATTTGTATCTTGATACAGGCGTTCTAATCGTGTATTTGTAGATAGAAGTAATGCTGCCTACCGCGAGCTCTCGTTAAGATTTCCCCACTGTCAACCTCCGTCCCGTCAACTCAGCCGACTGCCAAGAAATTCCCTGCCGACATTTTCACACAAACACCCAACCTCACCACACACCGCGACACTCCATCTGCCATTTTCAATTGTACGTCTCCTCAGCCATTTCCTTCGCCTCCTCCATCCATTACCAATCGACCTACATATAAAGGGGTGCTGACAGATCCTGCTCTAGAAAAAGTCTCCATCTCCTCTCCTCCGAATTTACCTACCTCCGCCTTCCCCACGGAAGTCAACTAAACCGCAATCATGGATATGGAAAAGTTGAAGAAGATGCAGCAGTCGGCGCGTATTGGTATGTTCAATTCTAATGAAATCTTGTGCGAGGAAGCTTCAACCTTTGCAAAATGGAGCTTCAAAGGGTAGCTTCAAGCAAGCCTCAAGACCAGCAGCTAACATAATTTCTAGGGTATGTTGCAAACTCTTCCTGAACGAACCCACCATTCGCGACCTCGAAGCAATCTGCGAACTCAATTTACTGCTGGATTTGATGCTGACAAGTTGGGAAACAGTGGAAAGGGAACACCAAGAAGAAAGGTCAAGAAGGTCCACAAGAGTCAAGGCGTAGACGACAAGAAGCTACAAACCACCCTTAAGAAGCTTAATGTCCAACCTATCCAAGCAATCGAGGAAGTCAACATGTTCAAGCAAGATGGAAACGTCATTCACTTCGCCGCTCCTAAAGGTCAGGCTCCCAACGACCACACCGCACATTCGAGTCCCTCAAGGCTCTCTCTTTTTTTCCCTCGCAAGTATCCTATACTAATTCTTCTCGCGCGCAGTTCACGCCGCCGTCCCATCAAACACCTTTGCCGTGTACGGTAACGGAGAAGACAAAGAGCTCACCGAACTCGTCCCTGGCATCCTCAACCAACTCGGCCCCGACTCCCTCGCATCCCTCCGAAAGCTCGCCGAGAGCTACCAATCCATGCAAAAGGCTGAGGGAGAGAAGAAGGACGGCGAAGACGACGATGACGATATCCCAGATTTGGTCGCAGGTGAAAGCTTCGAGGACAAGGTCGAATAAAATGTTTTCATGGTCAAACAAAAGGGGAAATATGGATATTTTATGCGGCGGCGAGAGAACCTTGGGAATGTGGGCGGGAGCCTTGAATTTTTTTGAGGGTTTATGCTACACGATTGCGAAAGCTAATTTTCGACTTTTTTAAAGCATGGAACGTTGAGGCCAGTTCTACGATAGTCTATGGTTGCTTGCTTGTACAAATAAATTCATGCGGCTTCTCATAGTCTTCCCCCCATACTTGGTTTCTGGTGGTTTCTTCCAGGTGATCATGGGGATTTGTGAAAATTCCAGGTGGACAGAACTGTCAGCTTTCGCTCCCGAATACCATAAAACAAGCCAACAAAATTTTCTTGATCTACGACGATTCCCCTTTCATGTCATTCTCAGAGATAGGTACGCCTCAAAAGTTTGATGCGGCTCTGAGCGGCGCTTGAATTCTATTAGAGTGGCGGCATCGGATTTAAGAAAGGTGACAAGGTACATCAATGACCTCGAGTGATGAATAGAGCCAGAAAAATGCGGAGTTTCGTGATCGGAATGTTTAGTCTCAATTCGAAGTCTTGTAGAGACTACGGCCTTGGCTTCCACCTCGTCACAATTTGGGCTAATTACCATCCTTTAGCAAACCTAGCTTTTACTTGGGATAAGAATCGCTGAGGGACGATGATGTTTATGTGTAATAGGGTACCCAGTTGGATTTGATCAATCCGACGGTACTAGAACTCAAGGACTAGTCTATGCATGTCGAGAAAGGGATTGGATTCAAGAATTGTTACGGTTTCCCAAACGAAGAGACAAGAGAAAAGGTCAATAGATAAGGAAGAATCACAAATACCTACTGTTCCCTGGCTGGCCTTGAAATTGTGATTTTGAGGAATTGTTGTAGTCAATGGGTTCATACACTTGTGCTTTTGAAATTCGACTCCTCGTGGATTATGAGGGGTATCGAGTCTGCTCATTTTGGGTTCCATTCCAAACTTGGATATCACAAATACATGTCCTCCATTCCGAGTTTGATTTTGTACCGCTTTGCATTGATCATCTATCGTTCAAGATCACACCAGAAAGCCCATTTGCTTCCATACCATGCGTGAACCCATCCAGCAATGAAAAGCCGTAAAGCAAGTAAAATTCCCAAAGCCCTCGAAAAATCAAATATGCCCCGCTTACTTTGTTCTTGCCTGGACCTTCATTTGAGAACCCTTAGCACCTTGCTTGCCTACAATTCGTCCACTTGCTCCCTTTGCTGCGTTGGCGGCGGTCTTTGCCTTCTCGGCCTTCTTAATGCTCTGAGCAGCAGTTCTCTTCTCCTTTCCGGCCTTAATTGCCTCAGCGCGTGCGGCGGATCGGGCTTCTGGTCGCATGGATCGACGCTCCTTGATGACATCGAGGGAGGCACCGACGATGGCTCTCTGGGACTTGACGGTTCGGCGGGAGCGCTTCTTGGCTACTTCCTGTTGAGAAAGAAGAGGGGTTCGTTAGCAATCTGCAATTCCCGTCCTTTGCCCTACTTCCATCCACATATCCTCGATTCCATCTCCCGCTGTCTCGCATATCTCGTCATGTATATTAGGGGAATCGCGCATACCTCAGAGATACCCTTCTTGTGTTGTCTTCTGAAAAGAACAGTCCATGCGATGCGACGGGGGTTCTTGCGTTGGAGGAAGAGGGACTCGGTCTTTCCATTTTGGAATCGGAAGATCTTGCTGTCACCACGGACGTAGAGCTTGCCCTGTAAAATCCTCCGTCAGCACTTCGTCCAGAAATTCTCCCATTCATATTCTCGGTGGTGTAAATCCCCTCAATCGTCTTTGTGCGGTCCGTATGCCCCTCGCCACCTCTTTTGAATGTGCGACGCGCCGCGGAATGGATGGGATCGTGGAATTCGTACCTTTCCAGGGTAGATCTTCTCTCCGGAGAAGGTGTCGTCGTAGGTACGCATATCGGCGGTATGTTTCGACTGGTGGGTTAGTTGGAGGTTTGGTGCTTTGTCGTAGGCTTTTTCGACGTATATTCTAAAATCAGTGTGGTGTGCCGATAAATTATGTAAGCCACCCCTGCTCGCTCCTTATCTTAAAAGCGGCATTCAACGGATTCAAGAACTTCGAGCATAACCCTAACTTAATTGTAACAATCGTGAGTGATTTAATGTACTTAGTCTAATAGTCTCAAGACTTCCATATATTTAGGATGAATTGTTTTCTAAAGCAGGAGCAATGGGACCTAAATATGCAGGCTCACTGACCCGATGTAATGACTGCCGCTTTTAACCAAGTAAAACTATCGTGAACTTCTTCATCCGCTCGCGGCAACACCTTATGCTATATCCTTTGGTCTATTATGGTTGGATCTTATGAGCATATCTTTGGGTAGCGTTGATTCTGCTCTTTTGCGTCAAAGACCTCACCTTCGAAAAAGCAAAATCCACAGATAGTGGTGACCTGTGACGTTTAGGCGGCTACCGAAATATATTGTGTGTGAGGAGACCGTTGAACTTGCTCAACTAGACTTACTCTTTCGAAATTGTTGACAAAATATCATACCCCAAGACATCCGCTTACAGGTGTATAGTCATGTCTTCTCCCACAATCACTGCGGTTGCCCCAGATGATATCTCCCTAAGCTTACAAGACCTCTCAGGAGCATCATGGACACCCCTCTTTAAGCAAGACTGCACTTTTCCCCCAGAGATATTCAGAAGCGTGATGCTAAATCTCATCCGAAACCCAAATATCAACACAAACCGTCTATTCCGAGCAGATGTATCTCTCGATGTTCCATTCGATGCTGAACAAACGGAATATCAAACGGAGATTCCTCCGCGACTTACCCGCTTCGCCAGTTTTCAACTCAAGACGGTTATGGTTCGGACTATGATCCCAAGAAATCCTGTTATCGACAAGCCGTTAGATCAGTCTTGTTTATTTCATGAGTCTACCGATGAACAAGGAAATCTCAGTTCACTCATCACTTACTTACCCCATATTTCATCGGCTGAGGAGTCACCTTTCTATCACCCTGCTGTGCATGGAATTGGGTTCTTGCATCAATACAATCTGAATTCTAAAGAGGGATCAATCTCGATTTTCTATTCGTTCTTTCCTGCTGAACCACGGTCAACGAAATTGGAAAAGACTGCGCAACACTTGCTCGCGGTAATCTACAAACACGGAAAGGGCTGTGCAGCCGGGTATTCGAAGAGAGTTCAGCACGATGTCATCATTCCCCAAATCAGAGCTCAGAACACCTATTCGAGACTGAAGGTCAAGTATGGACGAACTCTGTGTGAGAACTGGGTGGAAACAACGGATCCGACCAAACACGTATTCGAAGATCTAGCAATCGCTGCATTTCTCATTGAACTCTGGGCCGACATTTACAAGGAAACGCCATTTCCAGGATTTGTTGACATTGGCTGTGGAAATGGATTACTAGTTCACGTATTGGTCGAAGAAGGATATTCAGGTTGGGGATTCGACGCAAGAAGACGAAAGTCATGGTCTTCATGGAGTCAAAAGGCACAAGAAAATTTAAAAGAAATGGTTTTGATTCCCTCCATCTTACAATCCTCAGACGAGCCTGAAACCATCCAACCTGGAGATGGAAGCACAAATATCTCGACTGAAGCGGGAATACACAATGGCGAATTCCCAAAAGGAACATTCATAATCTCCAACCACGCAGACGAATTGACTCCCTGGACTCCTATACTCGCAAATATCTCCAAATCTCCATTCATGATGATTCCTTGTTGCAGTCATCGACTCAATGGCTCCAGATTTCGTGCCCCACATCCCAAGGGTGCGCCTCCTTCCACCTCTCAATATGCTGCTTTGGTGGTGTGGATATCTAAGATTGCTGAGGATTGTGGCTGGGTGGCTGAGAAGGAGATGTTGAGGATTCCTAGTACGAGGAACGCGGCGGTAATTGGACGGACGAGGGCAGTTCCGTTTGAGGATTTAGAGGTGGAAGGTATCGTCTCCGAATATGGTGGGGCAGCGGGGTGGGAGGAGAATGCTTTGAAGTTGGTCAAGGGTGTCCAACGTGGTCATTGATGATTCAATGTTTTGAATCTGGTGAGATGTGGTGCTTGGGGTCTCCTTCTCCCCTATCAGTTAGGTCTCAAATCTGGAAACGGCGATACCCGTATCTCGTTGTTTTATCGTAAAAACAATTTAACCATAAATTAAGATATCACAGAGAAGGCACCCTTGTAGGTGTTCTGGGAGAGCAAGAGATCTTGGAGCAACTGCAGAAAGGCAAGCTCCTCTAGGGCGTCTTATACACACCAAACTCCAAAAAACGACCAGATCGCAAATCGCACTTTTGTTAGGAGGAAAATATAACGTTTCTTCAAGTTAAATTCCCTCCCTTACAAATCCATATCTGTAGGCTCTACATTTTTGTACCCAGCTTTTCATGTGTATGAAGTAGAATCCTCTTTATGAGTCTATTTTTAATTAAAATATCACTACATTCTATAAATGACAAATGAAAAGATATATATGGGTTTGTGTATAGCCCTTAGCCCTTAAAGTACACGCCAATTAAACAAAGCATTTCACCCTCTTCGGTTCCATAAAATTCAAGACTCTAGACCTTCTCCTCAGAGTTATTCGCTGGAGGGTTGGCTGCTAACTGAGCAGCGCGTATTGTCTTGAGATTCCCCCACCCGAGCCCGAAACTGGCGAAGAAACCTGCACCTGCTGCTCCGGCGCCAAGATACTAAACTTGAGTTAGCTATAAATCTCGGAAAGGAATTTGCAAAAATGGTGACTTACGAAAACAGTAACAATAGCTTTATTATAAACCTGAATAACACCTGGTACACTTGTCTCCGCAACAACAGATCTGAAAGCCGTGGTACCAACCGCCAAAACAGCAGCTGCATCCACCTCTGGAGCAAAGAGTTCCAATGCTGGTTTTAGTTGATTGGTGAATATCGTTTGGGCTAGACTGATGAAGATTGACCCTCCGAGAATTTGAGCAAACATTAGGAATGCACTGGCGACGGGAAATTCTTTCTTGGGGACGGCGGCTTGGATTGCTGTTAAGGGTTGTTGCATTGTGAGACCACGAGAAAATCCCGAGATGAGTTGGAAGATTATCCAAGGTGCTGGACCTGAGCCGGGGTGGAGAGTGGAGAGGAGGCCAGAAGCGATAGATGTCAGTGCTAGTCCAAGGACTGCCCATGGTGTATAGAATCCGAAGCGGGTTGCTACAACAGATTAGTAGTTGCTAGGAACAGGGATAGGCTTTGGGAATACTTACTTAAAGCACCTGCGATGATTGCACCAATAACCTGGGATCCAACTGATGGCATGTAGTAAACACCACTCATTGTTGGGGTGGCATTTTTGACGACCTGGAACCAAATGGGAAGATAGAATGTGATGATAAGCAAAGAACCTTGGGACATGATCATTGTAATTGCCGAGAAAATGACGACCTTTTGCTTCAAAACCGGAAGTGGAATCATGGCATTCATTCCCTTGAGGCTCTCCCAGAATAGGAACGCAGCGAGAAGACCGAAGGCACCACAGAACATACCAATAATGGTAGGCGAATTCCATGCGAACTTGTTTCCTCCCCACTCAAGGGCCAAGAGAAGCATAACAATAGCAGGTGTGAAGATTGCAAATCCGGGCAAATCGAGACGATGGAGTTGTTCTTTCCAGGTGGCTTTCTTCTGGGAGATTTCTGTAGCGTTGGGAATGGTGATGAGTGTGAGAATTGCCACGGTAACTCCACCGAACGGAAGATTGCTGATCAAAAGTTAGCATTCAGATCTTCTTCGAAGAATATCAAGTTCCTACAGCCAAAAACACCATCTCCAAGTTGCATGTTCGGTAAACAGTCCTCCCAGCACCGGACCAAGGACAAGACCTAGAGACGACCCACCCATTACTATACCCATGTAGACTAGACGAAGTGGTATTAGCATTTCTTTCGAGGAAGGCAATTTGAGATGTGAGAATCCTTACAGGGTCGTTTATCCAATGGAGCCGCGACGGAAAGAATAGCCAAAAATCCAATAACCAATCCTGATGCCCCAGCACCAGAGACAGCCCTCCCTATGATCAACATACTCGATGACTTTGCAAGTGCACAAATGAGAGAACCAAGCTCAAAGATGGCCAAACCAGACAAAAAGGTAAGCTTAGAGCTGTAATACTGATAGACCTTTCCAAGAAGCGGTTGCAACGCAGCCCTGAGTAGAAAGATTAGCAAGTGAAGGGTGGATGGTAACATTCGGGGGAAGATAAACGTACATTGACAACAGGTAAGCCGCACCATACCACCCGATATCCTTTGTAGAATTAAACTCCGATGTAATCCTTGGAATCGCCGTTACAACAATCGTTTGGTCTAGCATTATCAGGAGCACAACCATTCCTACTCCCAACAGCACCAAATATAACTTCATTCCCGTCATGTACTCAACAGGTTGCTCCTGCATCGGCGCAACAGCTTCGACTACTGGTGCTGAAGTCTCTTCCTTTATAAGCCCCTCTTGCGTTCGTATAGTTGAAGTGTCATTTTCTGTCGTCCCAGTCAAAGGAGGCATCGAGGCTGATCTTGTCGAAGAATTCGAAGAGGCGTTTTTTTCAATGTGAGTTTCCACCGAGTCCTTCATGGCTAGCTTGGGGAGTTTTCGAACGAAGAAGAAGTTCCCTCTTGCAATTGACGGCGTCCCATTTTAATTAAGGGGAAAAGTCCTATCTATTATATTCTACCTAAGTTACCCCCATGAAGTGATTAAACGAGCTGTGCACAGGAGGGCTACCAAAGAAACAGCCAATAAGTTGTGCATTTGTGCAAGTGCCGATATGAATACGGGGTCGTCTTTCCTAAAGACAGTCCATATTCTCGAAGCGAGAGCCAGATTTGGTTTAAGGCGCTAAAACCTGCCAGCTTGAGTAAAAGAAAGGAGTATTTTATCAATTCTTCGGATGTGTGAAAGTTATGCACGAAGTCCCGTTCCACTCGGTTCCCGGTTTCTTCGTCCGAACTCGTCCGGTCCGAACCTTGTGTCCACCACTCATATGTCCCCCATCATACCCTCACTCCCGACGCGGAACAGATGAAGTTCTGGACCACCCGAAAGTCCATCAATGAGGTTTCACAACCAGGTACTTGGGAGGAATGGATGCTTATTGAAGGAAGTCCTCTATGATGCTAAACACCTCCTGACCTCGTAAATCTCAAAATCCATTAATAGTACAGACCAAAATTAAGGCCACAATTTTCCATGCAGGGGTAAACTTCCCAAGCCAACCCCTCGACCCCGAAACCGAGTACGAACGCCAGGCCCCCGCGAGTACGAGCTGTTCCTCGCATGCATCAATCACTCCAATTTTTCTCCAAGACCAAGTTGTAAAAATTTTACGGTAAAAGCACATCTCCCATCATCCCTCCCATCATATCTTGCCAATACGCATCGTCTATCCAATCATACTGATCGATGGCAGCGAGACCGTCCATCCCAGACATTTCTTGTTCTGGCTCAAGATTCGTTGCCGAAACGACCCCCATCTTAGACTCGTAAACCCCCTTGACTCTCCTCAAAGCTCGACTGCATCCTTCTGGGAACGAAAGCCTACACGGCTCCGGCTGCAAGTGATCAATATTAGCACCTGCCTGCCCAAATTTTTGTATCAAATGATCAAAGAAGTCGAATATGTTGACGGTTTGTCGAACTTGCGCCAAGTCCCAGCCTGGCTGTTCGACGACGGATAGTTTGAATAGAGTCGAAAGTCCCAAACCTATGAATGAAAGCTGAGGCGCTGATAATGCTGCACATCTACTAACTTGCTGCTCAATGGAGATTTCGAGAAGCTTCTGCACTGCGAGGAGGCAAGTGCTCATCATATCCAAGCGTTGGGTGTTGCCATTACCAAATATGAATGAGGGCGGATTTGATTGGATGATTGGTTCGTACAGAAATACTTCGACGGAATAATAAGTTGTAAGTAAAAAATCTGTCATGAAAATACATCTCAGTAAGCAGCTTCAATTTAGTATCAAGGTATTGAATACTGACTGTTAGAACGAAGTTCGTCCGGTAAGGATTCCCAATAGCTTACTAGCTCAGCTCTCATGCAGCTCGGGATGATAGGGCCTTCATTTTTCACGATGAGACTTCGCTGTATTGACTCGCTTATACATTGCAGTCTTGTCGCAGCAACCAGAATCAGATCTGATGGATACTCTCTCGCTTCTTCGAGGCTCTTACAGCAATAATCGAGATATGGCGTGTGTAGCAAACTCTCGATTTTGCGCAAATAAAGAGAAGTTACGGATGTCGAGCAAAAGGCACAGAGTAGAGTTCTGCGTTCTTCAGCAGTCCGCTTCGCTTCCGTGGCACTATTCTTTGGCAAGACCCGGGAGGAATCCGGAAGCATATCGGATGGGTCTCCTTCTCTCACGGGCCTGTTGAGTCCAAGATCAAATATCATGGAATGCTGAAGTTGAAAAATGGCCATTGACTGTGACATCGGCGTTACTGGAGAGAAGTATAACGACCTAGATAAATTGTGGATTCGTTAGATCTCGTGGGACTGTAAGCAATGTTTGGAAAACCGAGGAAGTAATTGGGAGAATCCGACAGGTAAAAGCACTCAGCGCCAAATTCTATTGAGCTCTGAGGAAAGGACAGGATTCGAATGCACTACAGTCATGGAGGTAATAGCGACAGCACGGAAGATTCAACTACTTACCAGGCATTATGAATCAACATACTCTGGAGCATGTCTAGACTTCTTTCACCTCGAAGGATCATAGCTTCGGCGACATCCATACACAGACTTTTAGACATCGAAATCTGGCGTCCTCTTTGGTGTGGAGAACCAACAAGTATAGCTGCTTTATACACCCATGGTTTTCTTTCTTGAAGCTCGTGCGAGTTCAAGTGATGTGGGAAAACGACAAACGGATAATGGCTGGCAAAATCGTCTCGAAATTGTGCCAGAACACGGTCGGCTTCTTCGCCAGGAAGCATAAACAACGGGTCATAACTGATTGGAATTGATGGATGGTTAGGTAATTCGCCATTCGAGACATTGTTTGTGAAGCTACGACTCTGGCGTGGTTGAGGGGGGGGTTGATTCTGAGGTTGGAGGAGAGTTGTTCCAGCTAGGACATAGTTGCCGCTATTGATTTTCTGGGTTTTCCAAGCCGCTGGGTTGAAAACCTCACGGCTTCCTAGCTCAAGTGGACTTTTCTCGAAGGACAAAGAATGGTGTTCGCAAAGTGCAGGGTCCAGGATAATTTGAGTTGGATTCTGAGTGACTGCTTGATCTTGCTTCAACGCACCCGAGTGAGCCCCAAGAAGGGAAACTAAACTTTCAATTTTCTCCTCTAATTGGGTAACACTTCTATGAAATGATCAGCACCGGCAATCAATTGCATTCAAGAAAAAAGAGGGATGTAGATTTTATTCCTGCGTTCGCACTTGGATAGACATCAACCTTTTCGTTGACCTATAGACTCGACTTCCAGTTGTCCGGAGTGAATCCTTTGATTGCGCGACGCAGTTGGGATGAAGACGAGAGATGAAATCTATCCTGTCCTCTCGACCATACACTCATCTTGCGAGCTAAAATGTGAAAGATAAACCGATTGCAACTCACATGGTATTATTTGGTGACCTCTTCTTGCGTGCTCTGCGAGGGAGGATGAGACATTGTTTTCTCAAACGGAAGCATCTACACCAAAGTCAACAACGCACTCATACATATTAACAATCGGAGTTTATTTTACCGTGTACACCGTTCATCCGTTCCGTCTATTTGAGGAACGCATTTGGCTTTTGCTCTGGAGCAGTTTTCGCAGGCGCGGTTGGTGGAGGAGGGTCGTGGAGCACCCGAAGGACTGAGAGAAACATCGCCCGCATCAGACATTATTCAGGAACCAACTGGTAGAACAGGAAGTAACGAAACTCCGTATGGCATAAAACGCACATGAGTAGCTGTGGATTTTGTGGCAAAAGAGGTTGGGTAATCGTTCTGACTATGTGAGAGATGCGAGTTGAATCGGATATTCGGAGCTTACGGAAGTTACAAAGACCCGATCACATGAGGACTCTCATTGGATACGAATACGGTGAGAGTGAAGAGACGCGTCATGCTAGTTGCCTATCGCACATTTTGGTCAATTAAACCATTTGAAACACCACAAACAATTCATATTCAGCTCAACTAGGTATTCTAAATCAAGTATATAGATCGTCGTTGACAGAAATTGCTACATCTAGAAGCCCACATCGACCGACCAGCGACCACCCAATCACCAAATCTCAATTCAAACATTCCGTACTCAACAACAAAGAACCCTTCCTATTGACCAAGAACTTCCTTACGTACATCTTCAAATCTCAACGATCATGTGCTTTTCCTCCCACCCTGTTGTTTGGCTCTTCTATCCCGAAGAGGCACAGCTACGCTCGGGCTTCTAGTACCCCTTTCTTGCCTCGCTACACGAGCATTAGGCTCCTGGGTCTTTTTTCCATCTCCATTTTTCTTCTTCATACTGTATGCAAGAGCAATACACATTTTGGAATGTTTTCGTGTAAATTTTTCAAAATTGTTACAGGGATTTTGTATTATTTGCCAGGACTGGAGAGGGTATTGGTATGAGTAGTGGTTGTTGCAGAAAATCGAAGTCTGAGAAAGTCCTGCCAGTGCGAGGGTGTGGTTTTGCTTCTGAGTATTGATTTAGATCGTTGATTTCAAGATTCCGTTACAAACTTTTGTTATCTCTCAAAATTGAAAACCTGCCTGCTTTTATATCCTCCAATATCAGTATCTCTCTGATATTCTCAGCTATCGATCACCTAATAATACAGACAGCAATTAGCTTACTCCTTTTGGTATCCAAGAAGCACCGAATATGACTGTTGTTTTCGCACATCAAGGTTACCTGATCTGGATATGGAAAAGCGGGTCAACTCGTGACTCCTTCTCCTCACTTAAATTTGGAGCTTCTTGAAAGGATTTTTGCTTGCCAGAATTTGCAAGTCTGCCTAATTCAATGTTGGAAATAATGAAAGTAGATACAATTCACAGCACTGCCAATACTTGGATTTTTAGTATGAAGGAGGGGGTTCCTCTGTCGAAACTTCTTGGTTCGTGGTGAGTAATTGCACGAGGTGGGGGACTCATCACTTTGAAGAAAGAATGTACGAGAAGAGAATAAGTGTTCATTCTAAAGATGGTTTAGAATCATGGTAAAGTGAGTTGACATCCTCCAAGTACAAGCGAATCTTACCATTTTTCCTCAAGACCTTGACTCGCTTTCGCATACCGCCCCATGTTCAAAATCAATGGACCTTTTGTCCCATAGAGAAAAGATCGGGCAAAGAAAGTTTTTCACATCCAACCCAATTTCTCGTCCTTCGTCTTGTCATCTTTTGCCTTCGTGATGATGGTGTTGGTGGTCTTGTTCTTGGAGGGAGTTTGGGGCCCGTTGGCGGCTTTCTCTTGAGGGCTGGTGGGGGTTTTCTTGCTCGTATTGACTGTTGCGTTGTGGTGTTCTTGGTGGAAGTGATACATGTTGGAGGGGAATGTTCGGGTCTGGGTGGACTTTCTGTGTTGAGTGGTTTTTGTTTGGTTGGTGTGTGGCAAGGGTGCTAATGTTATGAAGGTTGATTTTGAGAGGCTGAGTTTTCAAGTGCTCTCCTACCAGTGTGAGTACGTATTAATCATGATTAATGTGATTAGATTAGATTAGATTAGATTAATGAATTTAGAGCAATCTAATTAATATGATGAATCTGATTAATATAGCCTAGTAGCCAAATATAGCTATTTAGTGCTCTATAGTAAAGTAATAATCCTTAAAGCTTCCTTCTTTCTCTCCTTCCTTTTCTATCTTGTTAAGGGTTGCACGCGTGGAGTTAGTCTTGGAGTAGTCCAGCGACGCATTCACGTGACCTCGCTTGTCAACGCATAGACGCGACAGAACCTTCGAGAGTACTCTTGGCAGAACGCTCTAGAATGTATAGACTGGGTATATAAGCTAGCAAGGACTCGATATTGGAAAGGACAATCGATCCTTCTTGTATATAGATACCTCTGTAGTTCAATTCATAGCATTTGCTACAAGTTCTAATATATCTCTTCTTCTTCTATTTCTTCTTTTATAAATATACTCTAGGCTTTAAAGCTATACTTTCTATCTATATTCTAGTAAATTCTATTGATTATTAGTTAAAGAGAAGATTAGTAAGTAGAAAGTATAGTTCTAATACATTTCTATTAGATTTTTAATCTAATATATATTATAGAAGATATATTCTAGAATTCTTTAGTAGTTTCTAAGTATTTCTAATAATTATAAACCTGATTATTATATATATTACTAATAATACACCTATACTTAGTAAAGGTGTATTATTAGTATTTAGAATATAGTCTATTTAATATATAATAAAGAAGTAATTTAGGTAGATAGTTAGCGCTATCCTATCAGGTGCGGCAGTGGACGTTGTAGACTATGCGAGAGAAGCGAGCTAATAAGAGGGCTAAATTTCACGATAAAGGGGGCACTTTTCAGCTATTTATTGTGATATATACTAAAACAAGGCCTTACTTTACATAGTGCTATATCACACTTATTATACTTAAACCAAGTATTCTTCCTATTACTTTCCCTTTTATGATTTCCTACTATTTCTCCTAATGCGGCTCTCTTTTGTAGCCGGTCTTAATGCCTAAACCCTCTATAAGTAACACACTTCTTCTGAGAAGTTATTTTCACTAACTCATGTTCTTTAAAGG
This sequence comes from Hymenoscyphus scutula, assembly GCA_001399465.1. Classification (NCBI taxonomy): domain Eukaryota; kingdom Fungi; phylum Ascomycota; class Leotiomycetes; order Helotiales; family Helotiaceae; genus Hymenoscyphus; species Hymenoscyphus scutula. The sequence goes on along the minus strand of LKTO01000307.1, from coordinate 18,625 downwards.
GTGCTTAGGAGCTGTCCGGATCTATATGAGATATCCTTCTCTTTCTTGATACTTTATAAGAAGTTTCTAAATATAAAAGAGACTTAATAATCTGCTCCTAGAACTCCTTTGTGAGGAACTGAATAAGCAGTGGAGTATGCAGACGTGATAGAACCACTAGTGTTCTATTATAATACAGAATAATCGATGCCTCTCTTCTACCTCCGTCTAACCTCCTAGTTATATATATCTAGACCCCTTGAATACCCCTTCCTATCTCTATATTCCTAGTATCTCTACATTCCTGAAAACATCCCTAGTATCCCTGGCTTCGACCCGGTTGCGGGCTGCCGTCGGGCTGCTGTCGTATGCCCTGTGCCCCGCGGATACCCCTCGCTTGCCGAGCCCCTGGTTTACCCGACCCCCTTAATCCAAGCCTCTCACATCCTTTTAGCTTTAGAAAGAGATATTAGGAGTTTCCCTTAGATTAGAGTAAAAAGCTAGTAAATAGCAATTCACTAGAGTAGAGATAAAAAGCCAATGTTCAAGAGCCTGTGTTCCGCCTCTCCGAACAGGGCGACAATTCAAGTAAATAGGCAAAATAAGGGGGGTTTGTTTACTAAGTCGCGCTTGAGAGTTTTGGTGTTCCTGTGCTATGCCTCAGGCCGCCATCGGGGACCCACAACGTCCACTGCCGCACCTGATGGGATAGTACCTGGCAACGCTACTCCGAGCGCCATCCCAGACCACTGGACTGATCAGACCGATTTGGACTGAATCAATCAATTTAAGTATAATTAGATTAATCATAGTTTTGATTAACGACTCATTAATCTTGATTAGATTAGATTAATGGGTCACTAATCTAATCTAATCTAATCATCACTCATACCGTCTCCTACGCCTAGGTACGCTATATATATCCTATTAACTGCAACAGGGCACATTAATTGTTCATGTAGCATTATTGTTTTTTGCTATTGAATCACGCCGGTGATCTTCCATTGGACAACCAGTTCCTTAATTTTGTATTCACGGAACGGAAATTAGAATTGCTGGGCACTCATTTTCATTTTCCTGTTAATTCTCTCTATGTGGTTCATTTTCTCCCTCAAATAAAGAACACCAACTGAAATACAAAACGAAAGAAGAAAGTGAGCAATTTTTCTGCAGAATAGCTATCGATTCATTCAACTGCGTAAAACGACTTCTCCCAAGTAGAACGGTGGAGAAATCAGATGGTTTTCCGAGTGGTGAATTGTGATTCGTGAAAAGCAAGATAAGAACCGGATGGAGAGGCCGTAGTGTGAGCTGAAAGAGAAAGTTGTTTTGTTCAAGGAGTGACAGTAAACCACCTTGAAAGACTGCCACGTTGTAAGTAAGTCAGAACAGAAAAGAATCCCAAATAACTCACTTACATCACTTCGGGTAGATTCTAGCAAGTGTTGCATTCATTTCGACAGTGAACTCCGCGAATTTGTTCATTGCATGAAAGATGAAAGCAAGTTCCTTGCTGTTGATAATGGGGCGCCAGGTTGTTTTGATACAATGCAACCAGGTGTAAGCTGAAGCAGGAATTTCGTCCAAATTCTTGAGGAGTTCTGGCTCCAAGTGAAAGGCACAGTATTGGTTAACGTGAACGGTGGCGGCATTGCACAAGTCATGGGTAAGCTCAACGATATGGTTGATGTATATCTCGAGGTCGTCGACGTGGCCGTGAAGCTTTTCATTCCCTGTGGCGGTCATCGCTTTCTTGATTTCCTTGAGCCATTCATCCTTGTTCTCGTGGAGGTTGAACACAGGGTCGGTGCAACGCTTCCATAGCCAGAGGGGCGATGAGATGTTCTTATTGATCACGATTGGAGGGGGCTCAGAAGGGCCAGGTTCTGGGCTTGGAGTTCTTGAAATGGGATATTCAGACATGTTGTAGTTGGCTGTTTTGCTGTTGTTGGTAGTTTGAAGGAGATTTGCTGGCAGGCTGTTTGGAAGTGGCACAGAAGGTTGCTTAAATCATCTACAAGGCTCATGAGCAAGCTATTTATGCTTTAGAAAGGCGCTAGTAACCAAATTACGTCATTGACTATTCACTGTATTATTGTGAACCTCCAATGGTGCTGCGGAGAAAGAAAAGTATTCAAGCAGCAGTTCCGTGTAGGGCATGTTCTTTCTTCGATCTGCTGAGAGACGGGCATTGTCTGTTTGTTGATTTTTATACAGGACCAGGTAGACTTAACTTGCCCTACTCCACGGAAGAAAGAGTTGAAAAAATAAGTTCAGCTTTTCATAGTTAACCATCAGTGTTTTGTTATAGAAATTTCAAAGTGAGTAACGCAAAAGGACCCAATTGAAATTTTGTCTGCCAGCATTCACTTTGCAGGTCATATTCAAGTTTTCTTTCAAATGAGAATCAAACTTCATGTAATGATATACGATGGTTGCGAATTTAGAGATAGATATAGGACTCAAATGTTTCTACGCGACGCTAATTATTGTCCCCTAGAATACGAAAAACCCTGGCTGATTTCTATCGTTTATTTGAATTAGCTACCCTATTTTTTAGTGATTGGAATCATATCCATACCTGGAGCAAGAAAATATTCCTTGTTCAATGCTATGTGCAAATTAAAGGGTGGGGATATACAAGTAAAGGTAGGTTTGGGGCAACTTGCAACAAAACCCCTAAGGGATGGTTTGCTTGGTTATTGAATGTTAAAAACCGATCTTTCAGAATAGGGGCAGAGCTTTTCAAGTTTCAAGTCCCAAATTGCAAGGAACCAGAGTCAAGTCAGACTTGCTATGAGAGCAATCAATTTTTTTACCTCAATTTCCGGTATCTTTAGGAATGCTGACTTTGCAGCAAGAGGCTTCGCATCAGAGGGTTTTTTGATCCGAAATTTTCACGACACGTCTACCAAGTCTTACGACTATTTCTTTCATTAACTAATCTACTGCATAATTGCGCAAGAAGATTCTTGGGACGCTGGAAAGACAAAAACAGTTAAAGAGGAACACTTCACGGAGATACAACGGGCAACTGCTAAGCCTAACATACTGACATATTGAATTGATTTAAGAACTAACTGCAACCCTTTCCAAGACCCCGTCATCAACAATCTCGCTTACATCCAGCAACCGTTTTTTCAAGTACTGCCGATGCCTGTCTGGAATTCCCGATAACATCGTAGTCATCGCAAGTGGCCAAGCTAGTAAAGATGCCGTCGTCGCCTTGACAAATATCCTTGAAGAGGCCGGAATTTTGGTGGCAATAGATTCATGAATGAGTATCATACCTAAGATGTGAGGGATACTAGCACATAAGTCTTCGGTTATGTTTTTAATTCTCGACTTCGTGCTTTCGTGTTCTATGGAGAGATCGACGGAACGAGGGAGGGAAGACCTGATTTCGAGCATGATGTCGTTTATGACAAGACGCAATGATCGGTAGCGATTCCACATCGCTGCATGACCAGCTGTTGGATAGACGTGAACAGTGGTATCGAAAATTTCGTCATTTTCTGATGGTTCATCGGCTTTAACTGTACAACTGATGTACCAGCATTCCGCGGGCAAATTTTCTGCCCACAGAATTAGATTTTGATCTAGGTTCTGAGCTCTTTCTAGTAACCTCAGCATCTCGCTTCCAAAATCTGAAGCCATGTCCGGGTCCATAGAAGATAAAGTGCTGTAATGGTATCGCAACTCGGCCGTCTCCACCATACAAAGGTCCAATCCAAGTGCAAATCCCCATTCTCTAAAGTCCTCCCCATTTTGAAGCCATGAGGGTATGGGGAGACTTCGTAAAAGCAATGATCGAATCAATTGGCGTCGAACCAGCTTATCTACATCCATACTATTCTCGGCATATCGATCCCGCTGTCTCCGTAAATTGAGAACGGCCATTGCCCCATCATGATGTGCGAAACTCCGTGCAGCAGTGACTTGAATGAAATCCTTTGAGTTATGCACTTTTTTGTCCATGACAGAATTTTCGTAAAAGCTTAGCAACATGATTGCAAGAATCACATCATCGTTTTTGGCTTCGGTCGGATTTTTCAAGGCCTGATTCATTTTCGAAAGAGCTTTTGAGTATTTCGTACTTGCTACGGCCAAAGCATCGTGACGCTTCTGGGTTCGACCAAAAGTAGAGTGGGACACTGCGGATATAGCTAGGCTTAGGATTGATTGGGGTTGCGAGTAACATAAAATTGGAGTGGTGTATTTCAAATGGCTGTCCGCAATCTCGGGCAGATCTTGGGGGGTCTCAATCCAATATGTTGAGTAGTATGTCAGGGCTTGCTCGTCCAGGGAGACGTGTAACGCTGGAGAAAGAGATATGTTTTGACGTTTATCAACCAGGGTTTTTGGTTTTGCAAGCGTTTGTGAATTTTTGGCCATGTTCACATTTGGTCCTCGTGGCCGTTTCAGACCGACAGCATACTCATTTTCGTTCAAAAATATAAAGCTACTGTCTTCTCCAGCGCCTCGGCAAATAACTTTCGCTTTTTTGCACCTGTTACAAACTGGGCGAGCTTCGTCGCACTGTTTTCTCAATTAGTAAGGCTGGAAAGCAGGGGGTAACTCATTGTGCCTTACCTTAACTCGACGGTGCTTGCAAGTACGACATCCTTTGCTTGGGAAAGTCATTGTGCTGAGATTGAAGGAATATGGTAATTATTGGATTCAAAAGTCGTGATAGGGGTGCTCCTCCGATGTCAATTACTAGTAGTGTTCTGGGTAAGTAGGCCTCACCGGACATAAGACGGGGCTAGGACTAAAGCCCCAACCTCCATATTTTCAGCATCTTTTTAATGTTTGCTTTCCTCGAACACATATGAACTCTGTACCCTATTTGTGTTCTACAATTCCCTTTGGAACATATGGTTTCTCCAAATATTTCACTGGCAACTCTAAACCCCGCAATATTCAACCCAACAAACGGAACAGCTCCCTTTCCTCTCAACCAAACTAGAGCAACCTGGCTTATCCTCCATCCTTTCTTCTCAGCAATCTCCTGAACCCGTTTGCGAATAGCATTCTCAGCATGTTTTGACCCGCCACTCATCGCAGCAACCATTTGCGACCGTGCAGTTTCAAGACCCTGAGGCTTCGACAAAGACCCTGAATTCCAAGGAGACCAAGGAATTGATCCCACCCTAGTCTCATTACAGAACTTGTTCGATTCTGCATGCTCACGAATTTTGTCCAGCCTTTCTTCTCGGCGACAAACTCCATTTTTGCGAATTGGTAGGTCCATGTTGGAACTTGCAGCAATGTTAGTTGACTCTGCCGGATTACACTAGGTCGTGGAGCGCTTTCATGGTCTCTTCTAGGGGACGTCCCGTCGTATGTGTGGATTTGGAGGAGGTCGACAAAGTCGGTTCCGGGATGGTTGAGTGATGCAGCGATGGCTCTCAGAAACAATCAACTCACGCTTCTTTCTGACGAGGGTTGAATGTACTCACCACCCTGATTGACATAACCTTTACTGCTTTTCAACTCAGGCTCAAACATCAATTGGGGATTCCGGGTTCTTTAGGAACGACACACTAGATTTTTTCAGTATAACAATTTCATGATGAGGAATATGAACTTCTTGATCGCCTTTCCAACAACTTCCTCATTCACACCACATGAATCAACATCTCAGTTTCACATATAGTCCTGGCCACTTGTTAACCTTTCACTCAAAACACTTGACTTTTACTTCATTTCACCTCTATCCCGAGCAGCTCCGATCCTTCTTCCTCCCCCATGGCATCCACTCCTTCCTTCCAATCCCCATAGTCCCAAAAATGAGAACGGGGACATGAAGACCGGAGGAACCAAGTTGGACTTTTGTAGCATCAAGACTGCTTTGAAGTGAGACGGGGACTGGGAGAGAGGAGGCATATTTTTTATAATTGGAAGAGCCTGTAAGTTTGAAAGATTAAGATAAAGTAATTTCTGAATTTTGAAGTGTGGTTTGGGAAAGAGTTTAAGAGTGTCAATTTATATATTTGATTGAACGACTCGTAAAGCTCAGAGCCATTGAAAAAGAATACTCTTTCTCGATGGTATGTCCTAATTCGACTCGCCCTTTCCCCGCAAGTTCGTACCATGTTCCATTGAGCAAATACACAAATTCCGTACCTACCATTGCATCCTCCATACATAAAGATTATCGATATACTTTAAATCTCTCAATTGGGCGATCCTCACGAGTCTGGTTAACTTCCGTTCAGTCCATAAACCCCAGTTGCCAAATATTTCTACAAACTCATTGGTTTCCAGCCTTGCTATTAGTACTGGGTTGCAAATCAAAACGTAGTAGTGTTTGGAATAACATGGTACAAGTCAAAATCGACAAGACGTGTAGCCTGCGAAGAAAAGGAGAATACAACATTTCCGCCCCGTCACCACATTCACTACATTCTCTCGATTAACTATCTTTACGCAATGTCCTATACTCACCCCTCAAATCTCCGGAAGAGATTCTGCATTATAAGCAAACGAACCAGTACCGATTTTAACGTCTTACGAGGGATAAGTGTAGTGGAGAGAAGTGCAGAAGTAAACGAACCTCCATCCATCGTAACAAGAATGTAGAGTACTTAAACCCGATTGCATCAATGAATAGAATAAGCAACGCACCATCTAAGTTTTGAATTTGATTTAGAGTGGATGAGGACAAACAGAGAGGGAGATTATATTTAACTTCTAGTTCACTGGATAGTAAAAAGGTTCACAGGGGAATTGAGTAAAGCTGTCTCTCCAACTTTACAACACCGAGGAAAATCTAGCGAAGAAAAGATGGGTTTATGGAAGCCAAACGTTAGGATGGTAAAATGGAACTGGGTTGACAGCGAGGTATTTAAGTGACATTGAATCGTGGTAAATTGTTTGGCTGGTCGCGATGGTTCTGAAATGCGGTCTCTTCGAAACAGAACTTCAACCAGTCAAAATTTATACCGATGACCTTGAAGCAAGATGTTGGAAACATACTTTCTCGTTTCGAAGTAAATGGCTGGAGAATGGGTGATGACTTGAAATACGTAAAATGGCCATGAACAAAAATATCGTTCTTTGTAAACGATACAGGTACCACCACAAGGTTCAGGTAGGTTTTCCGTACCGAACAGTAAAACGCAGGTACGATCGTTAGGTCACCCGAGAGGGTAGGAGAAACTAAAACAAATATTTACTTCTTCAAGTCATTCCGTACTTTTCCAACTACACAACCGCCCAACCAACCAACTAACCATCCAACAAGCCACCCAACCATCGCTAAACAATCCAAAGTTGAAACAACCGCCCCAGTCAGCACCACCCCCTCACAGTCCAGCTGACATCCCGTTGCGTCTCGCAGAGCAAAACCGTACTCTTGACCTCAACTACCGCGCGAATTTTCTTTCGCAGAGCCACGATTTTACCATTCCCATTCCCCAGAAAAAGAAAAGACGGGTGGCGCATTGAAACAAGGGTTGCTTCACGCACTGAACATCCCAACCAACGCCTTACGGTGAGCGAAGAGAATATGCTACCAACAATACTGCGGAATTAATCTCGTGATGTGGGGATTTTTTTTCGCGAAACAAAGAAACTCAGCCTTGTTTCATCACCAGTTGTTGTTTATTTTTAGCGGGGTAACTGGGTCGATGAGTGGATGAGAGAAGTGATGACCAAATCAGCAGTCAAAAGGGTATCGGGCTCAAAGAGGTCCGGTGAGTAGATATGGTAATATACAAAGGTTGAGCGGTTGTGGCCACCTTTGACTCTTTGGCGCTGCGCCAATGGATAACAATCCTCTTGTTCTTGTCATAGAAGAAGGAAGAGGCCCAAGTAAAAGTAAAAGAATCCCCTTGTCCCAAGACTCAAAGAGACGACCTTCTAGTCACAAGGGTTTCTTTTTGTAAAACATACTTGTTCTCAATCCATTCATCCCATTCATCTACGTACATAGACGTAGACTGCACGAAAAAAAAGAAGGCATCACATCAACCGCACCGCACCAACAAAGGAAAAAAAGAGGATTCATCCACGTCTGATTTGACAGACCGACATAATTTCCAACAAGCAGGAAGGCAACAAATACTTCTCTTTCTACCTTCTACTCATCTCCTTCCCTTTCTACATCTTTCTTTCCCTCTTTCTCTCTCGGAGGAAAAAAAATAAAACAAATCTTGTTTGTTTCGAAGAACAGACTCATATCCTTTTTTTTCTCACTCCCCTTTTACTCGTCTCACTCATACATTCTTACATTCTTTTCCTCTTTCCCACACATACCAACTCACGATTTCCGAATCACAAGCAAGAATCCCCAACTCAAACCCATGTCCACTCACAACCCCAAAATCCAGCAAACATCCACCCCAAGAAATAAACCACCCCACCACCAACCAACGAAAACCCCGAAAAAAAAAAAACTAAACATCACTTCCAAAAGCCGATAAATTTCAAGGAAATCCAGCAATGGAAATAATCCACACAACATACGAGCAAGCCCACGAAGGAGGTGGCAGGACCACCTCAACACCCTCATCCCAACCAGAACGAAAGCCCGAAGAGAAGAAGAAAAAGGTAAAACCCAAGCGCTTCCTCCCTTTCCTTCCCCTCCGCTCAACAGCACCACAGTCCCAGAAGTCCCACGATCGCCACTCAGACCCTTCATCCTCGTCGCGATCACAGCTGAAAATCCCGCGAAAGGCGGTCCCGGTGAAGAAATCGGATATCCGACTGAGGGATGAGCAGGGGGGACTTTCATATCCCGTTCCCACGCCTGATTTGCGACGGAAAGGGGGATTCTACGATGTTTCAAGGAAGGAGGAGAGAGATACTCAAGAGGGGAAGAGAGAAGATTTCTCCTCAGTATCCGTATCCCCATTTCCTGCGCAAAAATTGGGACATCATGTCTCCCAAACTAGAGAGATCCCAAGATCAACAACGCAAAACCCCCCCCCGAGACCGATCAATACGAATACCGTCCCTCTCTCCCCGCGAAACAACTACAAATCCAAATCCATGGAGACACCAGTAACCCCCTGGCCTACCACCTTCAAGCCAACCCACGAAGGCCAGCAGAAACACCAAAAAAGCAAATCGGCCTCGAATAAATTCGTCGAATACCTTCGAAACAGCGCCGACCTATTCGAAGAAACCCGTCGCGAGATGACAGGAAAACTAAGTCCCGCCCCGGGTTTACAAGATCACCTCCCCCTCCCAAACCACATCCACTCCACATCCAGAGTGACAAGTTCAAGTTCAGGCCTAGGTTCAGGATCAGGATCAGTGACAGAATCCAGGACGTCATCAACAAAAGAAAGTCAAAGCACAAACAAGACCAAGACAAAAGCAAAAAATAAAAGGACCTCAACCGACTCCATAGAATCCTTCTACTGCGCCGGCCCCTCCCATCTCGAAGACGAGAACAAGGAGAACAAACCCCCAAATAGCAATAGCAAGGAGACACACACACTGCACCTCCCTAGAGGTACTAAAACAAAACCGACATATTTCTCCCCCTCCCCCGGGACGGTGGAGAAACTCACCTCGTCGACGGATGTCGAACCGAGACTTTGTAGATTATGCAATACCCATCCGGAAGGAATCATGGGTCTCTGCCGATACTGCGAAGAAGATTTCACGCGTCCAAATAGTTGGAGTCCTCCCAAAGGACCTGCACACGAGGATGAATCTCGGAATCTGCACTCGTCGGAGGGGGGAAACACAACTGAGCCGTGGGAAGAGGAGATTAAACCTATTCCGCCGTTGAAAGTCATCAAGACATCGTCTACAAGTATCGCTCCTCCTTCTCCTTCGACGATAGATACTGCCACAAGTATAGGCACAAGTACAAGTACAAGTCCAAGTCCCATCCTTAACAAGAACCACGGTCCGAAGCTGGGATTCGTAAATGCAGGGAAGACGGTGATTAACCCCGCAACGCGACAGAATTCGCACCATGTGGTTATCGTCGACGCCGACGAGGAGGATGATGTGCGATATAGTCGATATCAGAGTGAAGCGATGCGAACGGATGCGGAGCGGACTCGAGGGGAGTTGAAGAATTGGGCGAGTGTTTATGGGGATGAGATGGGGTGTCATCCGCAGAAGGCGAGGAGGAGACGGTGGGGGGATGGGGTGGAGCGGAATACGAATTTTTATGGCTTTTATGATGAGATTTTGGAGAGATAGATAGATACCCGACCCGACACTGATAGATGGATGAGATTGGACTAGTAATTTATTAATGTATTAAAAGGATGTGGTTATGAATCAATGAAATATTTACAAACGAGGGTTTCTTTTTGTGACTTGCCCTAGGGCTCTGTGACTGCAGTCAGATCAAATTGGATCTCGAGGATTGGATTGGTGAGGCTCGTCGCGACACGATCGATACTGGCCATCATGGCACAGATCATTGATCATTGATCATGAATCCGCGACGAGCACAACACCAGACCAGTCAAGACTGACTCCCATCGCTATGTCCGCTGTCAACCCAGCACTCAACACCTCCATGTGTATGTATGCCCTCCCACCAATATATCCACAACTCCTCTTCTCCATCTGCAACCTCGACCTTGAACCGCGTATGCGTCCAACCCTCCACCACCTGCAAATCGCCTCACACACATCTCTGCGTGTATATAGTATGTCCCCCATTTTCGACACCTCCCTCCCCTCGCCCTCAATCAAGAAGACCCACGGGAGGCAAGTTTCCTATTAAGGAGTTGGTAACAATCCATCTCGGGAGCCTCACACTCGCGAACGAATGCTGGCAACGCATCACTGTTAAGGGATTCGAGGTGATGGTCGTGGCGTGGCTTCCTTGCTTTTTTGATGGAGAGGAAAGGGAAGTTGTTGTGTGCAAGATTTTTCTTTTGACTTGGTGGTTTTTGGCGCTAGGACGGATTGGGGATGGGGTGAAGAGATTGCTGGGGGTTTTTGATTGGTTGGGGTGGAGCTGGTTTCACGTGATTGGGATGTGTTTGCTCTGGATTTTGTTTGCTGACACGAACGAAACATTTTAAATTTGCTTAGACTTTTCGAGACAGTCTATCAAACTTACGAGTGGAATAGTTAATGAGTGGTAAAGTAGTCTTGGTTCTATCCAACCTTTGATTGGCCTTCAACTATCTATAAATCCCAACTGAGAGTGGGATATCACGAGTGAGAACTTAGCGACGATTAGGTTACCAGAAGCAATATACTCAAGGCACGCTCATCGTGCGGAAAACCCGGTAAGTGAGAGGCTTGTTTCTTCTATCTTTCTTATCAGTTTCCAAATATACATTCATCTATATCTTGTTCTTATCCATCTACTTTTCGTCCTTCGATCCTACAGTCCGATATCATTTCGAGGAACCTTCTTGAATACTACAACTTGAGAACTACATCTCTCAAAGTCTGCAAATATGACTATCCTTCAAGTTCCAGAATTTCCTACAAGTACCAGTAATCAAGTAGTCCTCGGAGCAGCCAGTATCATCCTCATCCTCTACCTCCTCTACCACGTGAGTTTCCCCCCCCTCCATCCAAACCCCAAACTAACAACCCCAAGATCACAACCTCAACCGACATCCCCTACATAAAAGGCATCCCAAAAATCCCCGGCGCCCTCCCCATAACCGGTCATCTCCTCGCACTAGGCGACGACCACGCAACAGTCTGCGAATCATGGTGGCGCAAACACAAAACCTCCGTTTTCCAAATCCGTCTAGGAAACACCCGGGCAGTGGTAGTAAACTCCTTCAACGACGCAAAGAAAATGCTCCTAGGCCACCAATCCGCCCTCATCTCCCGACCCACCCTCTACACCTTCCACGGAATTATATCCAGCACCCAAGGATTCACGATCGGTTCCTCGCCTTGGGATGCGAGTTGCAAGGCGAAACGAACTGCTGCGGGCGCAGCGTTGGGACGGGCGAAGATGAGGGAGTATTATGATATGTTTGATTTGGAATCTTATTGTATCGTGCGAGATCTTGCGAGGGATGGTGGGGGAGGGGGGGAGATAAGTGTGAGGAAGTATATTCAGAGATATGCTTTGAATACTACGTTGACGCTTTGTTATGGGATTCGTATGGATAGTGTGTATGATAGCATGTTGAGGGAGATTTTAGAGGTGGGGAGTGCGATTAGTTTGTTAAGAAGCGCGAGTGAGAATTTCCAGGATTATATTCCCGTGTTGAGATATTGTAAGTCGTATCTCTTTACTCCCCTACTCTCAGCCCCCCCCCCCCCCCCCCCTGAATGTCCTTCCTTTTTTTTCTAAAGTCCCATAAAGTCCAACTTAATTTGTTTATCTAACTCTCTCAAGTCCCCAACAACGAAAAGAACGCCCGCTCCAAAGACCTCCGCGACCGCCGAGACGCCTACCTAACCTCCCTCCTAAACCAAGTCCGCGAAATGATAAAAAAAGGAACAGACAAACCCTGCATCGCCTCGGCAATCCTCAAAGACCTCACCACAAAACTCACAAACGTAGAAGTCTCCTCCATCTGTCTCTCCCTCGTATCAGGCGGTTTCGAAACCATCCCAGGAACCCTAACATCCTGCATCGGCTCCCTCTCCACCTCCTCGGGCCAAGAATTCCAAGAAAGGGCTTATAGGGATATCATGCAGATCTACGGGGGAGATGTGAAAGCAGCGTGGCGAGACAGTTTTCAGGGGGAGAGGTGTGAGTATTTGAATGCGATTGTGAAGGAGGCGTTGAGGTTTTATACTGTTAGTGCGATGAGTTTACCTAGGAAGACGGTGGAAGATGTTTACTGGGAGGGTGCGAGGATACCTAAGGGGACGATGATATTAATAAATGCTCAGGCTGCTAATCATGGTTTGTCCTCCCTTTGCCTCCCCTTCTACATCTCCCTCGTCCTTACTCTTAATATAGATATCGACCATTTCGGCCCCACAGCCTCAACATTCAACCCCAACCGCTGGCTCTCCTCAACATCAGAATCCAAATCACCCTCAGAAATCAAATCCATCCCAGAAACCAAACCCATCCCAGGTCTCCAACACCTCTCCTTCGGCGCCGGATCACGCGCTTGTTCCGGTCAAATCATCGCCACGAGGTTATTATACACGGGGCTCCTGCGTATCATCTGTTCCTTTCGTATCGTGGCGAGTGAGACGGAGCCGCCGAATACGGATTATGTGGATTATAATCAGTGTAAGAGTGCGCTTGTTGCTATTCCGAGGGAGTTTAGGGTTAAGTTGATTCCCAGGGGCGGTGTGGATGGGATGGACAGAAAGGGGATGGAGATAGAGGGGAGTTTAGAGGAATGTCTTGAGGAGGCTAGGGTGAGAACTGAGGGGTATTATAGGGAGGATTTGGGGGTTACTGTTTAATGAAGCGAACTTGCAATAACCTATTACTCTTCTCTCAAGTTCTAAGCGAAAAGGGAGAGAGAGCTCTATTTCAGACTTTGCTAAGAATTATATAATGAATAAACTTGTCTCTAGACTCTCCCTGCTTACTTCCTATCCGCAGTCTTGAAAAGTACTTTCTCCTTTATTGTCCGCGCATTCATCATCGTCTTCAATTCTACATCGAAACGCTTCCCACGCAAACGAGTAAATAGCCAACTCTTAGGAATCTACTATCTGTGCAATTTAGTGTGAATGTATACTTGCAAGTGAATATCCCGCAATAAGTTTAAAAGTCCCCCCATCACTCCCCAAAATCGCCAGCGGAACCAACAGCGAAATCAAAGCAAAATCGGGCCTCTCCAAAACAAATATATAAACATCCTAGTCTTAAGGAGAAAAAACAATACATAGCTCTGTGAGGGGACTTTGTCTTTGTGTAAGTAAGGGCGATGCGCGAGATCCTATTTATATACTGGGTAGAGTAGAATAGTTCGTTTTTCCTCTAATAGAGGTCTAGGATAAGTTTAGTGGTTACTTCCTACTCTGTTCACAGAGTTTTCTCGCTGTGTTTTACGATGGGATATATTGGGTTCTGCTAAGGGGTCTAACTTTGAAGCACGAAGTCAAGCCACATCCTCTCTATAAATAGGTACTGTAAAACCACAGAGTACTAGCACCTAAGTATAAAGAAGTTGAAAGAGCGTAGCGTACCCGTATTTCCATAACAAGAAAAAGTATGTAGTCAACAGCATTTCTCCGCTTCAAAGTCGTTCCGTTCAATCTTCAAGCGAAACCTATCAATTCAGTCTCGTACAACGTAGACGGTGAATGTGAGAAAAAAAATCGATAGTAATTGAGATCGTAACAGTACTTAAGGATACAGTAGTAAAGAATAAATCGACAGTAGAAAATTATTCAGCCAACCGTTGACCGGAATCTTGGTAAGTGACATCGTAATTCTTACTCTTTCTCGCTTCTACTTTGTCCACTGTTGCTGTAGTTTTCAACACCTAGCGCTCTAGATTTGACAACGATGATAAAACAGCTACCCTGGCAAGGGATTCGAAGGTAAGAAGAGCCATATGGATAGGAAGGGCAAGTTTGTAACTTTAAATAGAGTCGCTCTTCCCTTCTATGTTAGTGAATCTCAAGTATTCCGTGAATCCTCTTCTCGCTTATACCATTCATCCCCTCCCTAGTAGCTCTCTTTAACTTGCAGTATCTCGTTATTCACCTAACACCCTCTTCTCAAGAAAATTGTCACCTTTCCCACTCTATATAAATCTTTTGTTTAAAAAGAGTTAGAGAGTGCGAGAGTACTTACAATGGTAAAACCACCCCATAGGGTCTTCTAGTTAAATAATAGAACCTTTAGTGCGATTGCATTGATACCTCTGTACACCGAAGACTTGGCATTATCTATTTAGCTTCATGTCGCTCTCTCATCTCATCTTGGGAGCTTCAATCGAAAGATGAGAGGGAAATGAGAGTAGCAGAAAGTTTGACAGTTGAAAAAATATCGATAATGAAAGGAAGGGATAGTTCGAATGACTTTTGAATCGAAAATTTTAAGGTTAGCGCACACCGTTATTCGTGCACACTATGGTGTTGTGTACATGACAAGTTGGTGTTTACCTTGGGGTATTGTTCTTATTCAAAAAGGGCAGGTTGTTTCTTGTTTCGATCAAGTTCTTATTTTTAGTAACTTAATCTCTATACACTTTTATATCATCTTATAGGTAATGTTGTATGAGAGTAATTACACGTGTAGATTCCGCTTAGTATCTTTTCGGAGTAAAATTTCATCTAAGTATATTACTATTCCCTTGTTAAATAAGGGCTTAAGACACTCCTCTTATTAGTTTCCACTAGGTAATGTTCTACTACTTTAAAATGTAATTTAAAACTAGACTTTTACTTTCTATTCTATCTATTCACTCTTAGTAGTATATTAGCTAAACTCGAACTTCGCTCTCTATCTTAGCTTCTACTATCTTTTTATATTCGCATTTCATAAGAGCTGAACTACGAGGTAACTCCGGCGAGTAGAATTTATAAAACTACAAAGAGAAAGTACGAACTAAATTAAGAATAAAGAAATATACCTAAATATTAAAAAATACTTAGAATCTATATCTCTATACTTATTCTCATACTCTTTCGACTTATTATTTCTCTTGTGATGATTTTACGAGAGTGGGGGTAAAAAAGAAATCGGCAGTATAAAGAGGAGCGGCGATATATAAAGCAACGACAGTAAAAAGAAATTAAGAAAATCTCCTCAAGATAGTCTTCTATGAGAATTATTCTCGAAGTCCACTCCGTACGTGAGATGGTTCGTTGTCCATTATTAGGTTTCCATTCGAGGTGAGCATCCCCATCTTGCTTCTTTGCTGCTGGTTTTAGTTTAAAACTAAACAGACTCAACTTTCAAGATGTTTTTTAAGAGAGGTTCGAGAAGTCATTGCGTTATAACGTTTATTGACTTACGGAAAGCTTTACTCAACTTCTTATATTATCTTAAAGGAACAATTAACACAATTTCTTTACGGAAGCTTCAAAACCGCTGTAGATATTCTCAAACCCACATCGATTAATCTGTCCATATTAAGCTAGAAGTCTTTACAATACGTGTGTTCTAATTTTTTCTACAGAGAGGAATACCAAGTGCTCGCACGATACGAGAAAAATAGTTTTATATAAAAGAAATAGTAGTAAGAACTAGAAAGCTGTCTGATGATAAAGGATGGAATTTAGAACTATACGTGGATGGAAAATTAAGTAAAGTATTATCTTTCTACTATTCACTTCAACTCTTTTACTTCTCCTATCCCTTCTCGGAATCTCGCAAAATTCGACAGTGACAGAGCTTTCGAAGGTAAGAAGAAAGTTGAAATTCGTAATCAGACAAAACAAGATTATAGTGCCTCAGGCGTCCTAAAGAAGAGGGGTGCCATTCAGTCTAGGCATATGTTCTTTAGCCTCTTTGTATGATAAATGGAACCTTTCCAAGCTCTGAGAATGGACTGGTAGACAAGTTGGACTTACACGTTGATATTGACAATATACAAATGAATACATCTTTTTATACTTCTGTTAAGAACAATTGAGTGAATTCACTGAATTATAGTAATCCATTGAATTTCAACACGTCTCCGAGCTCTGATAACGTCATTGTCGATCGACCACCAACTTTAAGAGAGACGGCTTTTGGATACTTATCACTAAGCCGCTTACTCCGGTTGTACGGAAATTATGAATAAAATTGCCAGTGTAAATAAGTGTTAATTTGAAGTAAATGTTCACTCTTAAATTCAGTACGACCGAGTATACGAAAGCGAGAACTATTCCCGTAGAATAAAGCAATCCGCCAGGTTGCTAGTAGGAAGCGGGGAACTAATATATAACTCAAGTCAGGCATGAACGTATATACCACGCGAGAGTCTCTAGCTAAGTTACTAGATAGTGCAAGAACCAGAAAGTGATTTTCTATCTCGCAAAAGGCCCTGGAGACCGGAAATATGAGTTCCGCCAACCATAAACCACTTCGAATAAGTTTTAGTGGCCCAGTTCTCTCGGGCAGTTGCTAAGCTCTTTACTAGAAAACTTAAATGACTAAATATAGCTAATTACTCGAACGGATTTCACATCGTCGATACTGATTACAATTTCAATATTTCTTGTAATTTCGCTTTCTATCACACTATTGTTGACCTTGGTGATCAATTTGTTAGTTACCAGAGGGCCAATTCAACCAAACAGGAAAGCATTCTATCTCTAAAGAAAAGAACACCTCCAGTGGAATCAAAGATTTATGACCTTTCGGTGACGTCAGTAAGAGTTAGAAAGCTTACCTACTTATGCCTTGTAGCTACGGAACAGCCCGCAGAGCTGGCAAGGCTATTCAATTGAGTGCCGGCAACGCAAACTCATGTCTGGAGAAGGTTCGAAGATGCTCCCCCCTGCGGCCAAAGAGAACTGGCCCGAAGAAGAGAGAGCGTGCGCAGGTTTATTTGGCTCCAATTATTGGGATTTTATTTGGGTCATGTAACATACTTGATATGCATGTGATTGTCCTCTGGCGCGTGTGATGGCCTATTTCAGGACCTTGAGGCCGACCATATAAGAAGGCCTATGTTAGTCTGGCCATCATCGTCCATCTTTTCCCTAAACCAATCAGTCGCTCGCGGTTGGCGTGCAGAAATAGCAAGGGCGATGCGCTGCAACTGGGAGTCGCAATATGCGTGCCGAAATTCAAAGAATTTTTTCAATTTTCCTCTTCTTCTGCTAGGATGCTGTACTGTCCGCCAGCACCAGCCCACACAATCTTCTTTTCTCTGATAGCAGGGCAGTCAACAAGAGCAGCACACTCAACAAAATCCTCAGTCTTATGTCCAGTCTGGTAGTCCACATTAAAACCCCAACTAAAAGCCGTGTGCTCGCGTGTAATAGCAATAGAATGATCGCTACCTGCAGTAACGAATTCTGCATCGAGCCCTGGGACTCGAGTGGGTATCTTCAGAATACTAGGCTTGTCTCTTTCGTCTCGTATGATGTTTTCTGAAGAGAGATTGTCAAGTTTCAACCCGGTAGCATACGCATTGAGCCGTCCCCAAACAAGGCACTCTCCCTGGTCCGTTACAGCGATGCTATGATGGTTCCCTCCCGTAACACCAGTCACCCTGCCATGATTTTTCAAGCTCTCGATGACAGTGGGGGCAGGGATAACTGCTCCATCATCGCCTGCATTGCTAGCAATTCCAGTCTGGCCATAGTTATTGAGGCCCTAGCTATATACCTTGCCATCGCCATCGATAGCAAATGAATGATCCGAGCCAGCTCCTATATCGACAATATTTTTCAAGGAGCCATGTCGTCGAGGCACAAGACCGGTGATCTTAGCTCGATCAATGATTCGCCGACCTAATTGATTCTGTTCGCCAGAGCCCCATATCCAAACGAAACCACTGGACGAAAGCGCAAGAGCGTGATTATTCCCAACAACGATCTTTGTAATATTTTTCAGCCCCGGCAGAAGCGACGGGCGCTGCTGAATATGTTGAGTCGTTGAAAATCCAAGAACTCCATCATTTGACTATCAAACTGGTAAGTAAGATTTCCCATAGAAATTAGTAGTGAACTTACTCTAAAGGTTCCCCAGCCATATAACCGATTTCCCTTATCTAAGCACGCCCCTGACCAAAGCACGCCCCCTCACCATTCCACCAACCCCATTAAAAAGTAATTTATCTTTACAACCACAATTTAGATTTAAATGCAATTTGGTAGGAAT
>LKTO01000306.1:0-61875 GCA_001399465.1 Hymenoscyphus scutula | reverse complement strand
CTCTTCGCGGACGGCTTTCTCAACAGCTTAACCTGCCTCGTACATACCCTGCATTTATACGCGTCGTTCAGCAACTAGCTGGTCGTTCTTCTTCTTCTATGCCACCTCCGCACTCCCACTCCAACGGTAACCACCACAGTGAACCAATGGACCTAAATGCTTTTAGCATCAATTCTATCGACTCATCCTCATCACCACGAGCACGTTCCATTTCCCCTCAACGCAGGGATCAATATAGGGCTAATGGCAGATGTGTACGATGTGGTTCCATGGAACACTGGGTCAACGATTGCATATTCCGTCCGTTCTCCCCAAAGCCAGCACGAAAGCAAGTTGCAAGACCAGGCAGACATATGACAGACCCTGGCCGGGTAGTTATAGCAGCTGTAAACGATGATGCCTACGATAGCGAGGAAATTGACTCTGATGATCCGGATCACCCAGATGCCTGGCAAAAGGGTATTTTTCACAATTAGTCTTTTTAACGCTCGGGGCGAGCTCTTTTCGAAGGGGGGGGTAATGTGACGGATCTGCCAGCTGTGTCACATGTCAGCTACGTCCCGTGATATCACGTGGTGGCGCGGGTGTTTCAGGTTCTAGATAAATGTAGCATCACCTCCTGTACCTAACTTTCTTCCTCATCTATTGTCCTAAGAATAGAGTGTTGTTTGTTCCCGACTGTCCAGAAGCACGTCTGTCACAGTAGTGACCTCGTAACTACAAAGCTGTCAAGGTATTAGTAACAATGTAATATTGAGTTGAGCACGAAGCTCCTATCTAATGGCAGACGTGCTAGTCTTTATATAGAACCTTCGTCCTCGCGTACTAACCGTTGGATCTTCTGGATCTTTAGATCCTAAGCTCCAATGCAAGCTCCTGCAAGCTCCAACAGTCATGTGACTCGATAAGCGAGTCACGTGTTTGTTGTGCAATGAAATCCTTGGATCGCTTAGCTACTCTAACCGATCCCTTGATACTATAAGAGTATATGATAGTGCTTAACCTGTCAGGGCGCCGCCTGGTCTTCACTAGTCACGTGTGCACGTGATTCGTGACACTAACTTTCTTCCTTATCTATTATCCTAAGAATAGAGTGTTGTTTGTTCCGACTGTTTAGAAGTACGTCTGTTATACTAGGACTGTAAAAGTACTATACAACTACTACTTAACCCTTAATAGGCTAGTAGACAGCGTATAGTAAACGTAGAGGTCGCTCGTATAGGCTGAATTCTTTTAAAAGAGAAGGAAAAAGTAAAGTAACTACCTATATACTCTATATACTATAGGTAAGGATATATAATAAGTATCTATAACTGCTTATTAAAACTATAAGTATCAATTGCTACTTTAAGCTAGATTCTCCTTCATTTAGATATAGTGCCTATAGTATCTATAGCACCTATAGCACCTATAGCACCTATAGCACCTACTATACCTAAACAGCTTTTACTAGATAGGCTAGAGGTTCTGATTTAGGCCTAACTAGCTGAAAAGACAGCCTAGTTAGCCTAGCATTCTACTATACGACTAGTAGAATATCGTAAGGCCTAGAAATAGAAAATACTAAGGCTAAAGGTATTAAAAGAGTAGGTATTTTATATGTCTAGAGAGCGACGTGATCTTATAGGCACTGTTATTATAGATAAAGCCGATTAGACAAATGAGGAGATTATAGCATAGCTAGATAACGAGGAAAAGAAGGAGTAAGATAATTATAATATACTTGAATCAGAGTTTATTAGTAATAGGAATAGGAATACTAAGAATAAGAGTAGGGATATATAGGCTAGACTTAAGGAGGAGCATACGCGAGACTCAGAGCGATATATATTATAGGATTTATTATATGTAATTGCGTGTAGCGTATAGTAATTACGGTGTAAAGTACAGTGTTAGTAGATGCAAATGCTGTCAGGGCTTGTAGCAAATGCTTTGAATTTGAACTACAGAGGCTGTCTATGTACAAGAAGGATCGATTGTCCTTTCCAATGTAGAGTCCTTGCTAGCTTATATACCCAGTCTACACATTCTAGAGGATTCTGCCACGTATCCTCTCGAAGGTTCTGTCAAGTCAATGCGTTGACAAGCGAGGTCACGTGAATACGTCGCTGGACTACTCCAAGACTAACTCCACGGGTGCAACCCTTAACAAATGCGACGCGCGAACATTTTGGTGGGGTAGGGGCGTGGAAATTCACGCTTAGTCAGCTCTAAATCCACGCTGTAGCGTGGATGTATTGGAACCCGGGGGTCAGTTTAGAGCTGACTAAGCGGCGCGCACCCCACCAAAAATGATCGCGCGTCGCATTTGCATCTACCAACACTCTAATTTTGCCTGCAATTGATGTACGCCCAACTAACTAATATTGTAATAACAAATTCTATAGTATATATTGTGCCGAGTCTCGCGCATGCTCCTCCTCAAGTCTAGCCTATATATCCCTACTCTCATTCTCAGTATTTCTATTCTTATTCCTTACAAACTCCGATTCAAGTATATTATACTCCTCTTGCTCCTTCTTTTCCTTATTATCTAGCTATGCTATAATCTCCTCATTTGTCCAACCAGCTTTATTTGTAATAATGGTCCCTGTAAGATCACGTCGCTCCCTAGGCATATAAAAGACCGCTCTTTTAATACCTTTAGCCTTAGTGTTTTCCATTTCCGGGCCTTACGATATTCTACTGGTCGTACAGTAGGATGCTGGGCTAGCCAGGCTGTTTTTTCAGCTAGGTAGGCCTGAATTAGGACTTCTAGCCTATCTGGTGAAAGCTGTTTAGGTATAGTAGGTGCTGGAGAGGCTGAAGGTGCTAGAGGTGATAGAGGTGATATAGGCGATAGGGCCAATGTGGCCGATTTATCTAAATCAAGGAGAATCTGGCTTTGAGTAGTAATTAATACTTGTAGTTTTAACGAGCAGCTACAGCTACTTATTATGTGGCCTTGCCTATAGCATACAGAGTATGTAGGCAGTTGCTTTGCTTTTTCCTCCCCTTTTAAGAGAATGCGGCCTATACGAGTGGCCTCTACGTTTGTTATACGCTGTCTACTAGCCTATAACGGGTTGAGAAGTAGCTGTATAGTGCTTTTGCAGCCCTAGAACCAGTGCTTATAAAAGTCTAACAGAGTAAGCCTACTAGTATTCTTCTTTACATTGCATCTATATGTATAAGGTAAGCCTATTAACCTTGTAAAGCTCCTGTAAGAGTTGGGGCCACAGCTCGTAGGCCCTCTAAGCGATATGACCCCCCCACCTTAATTTCCGACACTCTCTTTTCAAAAACCTACTATAATTCAACCTTTCAACCAAAACTCTTCAAATTAAAAATAGCAGCCGGAATCCTCTCACCCTCTTCTATACACGAGCCTGGCCAGAATTAGTCTACACCAAAGCGCGCCAGAGTACGCTAAGCGCGAGCAGATGGAAAATCCTAGAGCGCGATCTTTAAGGAATTAGAGGTATCTAAATCCACCGCGCAGAGGATCTGTATAGCCAATTCGAGCCGAAATACGTGTAAAGGGAAGCAATATCAAAAGAGATTACTATCTAAGCGACATATACGCTAAATCCTTTGGTTTATATCTTAAAACTACACTACTCGTCGCATGTCTTTTATATAAGTTAAAAACACTCTCAACCTACCTGCTTCTGCTCGTACTATCCGCTGAGAACTTCGCTGCGCTGGCTACTAACGATGTATTGTATGCCCTCGACCCTTTATTAGCTGAATCCAAGCAAAGAAAGGTCTTGCTTTTACATATTCGCACCGCTGGTGGGGTACATTGGATTGGGCAGCTACCTATAGGCAAAAGGGGGACTGGAGGAAGGTTATATAGTTAGACGAGTGTATATTTGAGCTTGGAAAGAGTGGGAGGGTCTGGGTAACACGGCGTGTAGACGAAAAGAGGTGCTCGGATTGTATTAGGTCGACATATCGCTCAGGGAGAGTGTCGGTTATGATTTAGGGCGCGATCGGCTAGGATTATAAGTCTCCTCTTATCTTCTTAGAGAAGGAACAAGGCTGTAGAGGGGTAAATTCCCGTGCCTATAGGGATCAAGTTCTTAAGCTAGTTATCTTTCCCTTATTTAACAAGCTCGGTACCAACTATATCTTTATAGAGGACGGTTCAAAGGTGTATAAGGGACATGCTCGCTTAGCTAAGCTCTAACATAACATCCGCGGCTTCAATTAGCCTCCTTCTTTACCTGATCTAAACGTAATAGAGAAGGTCTAGTAGTAGATGAAAGAAGAGTTAAAAAATTTACCTTTTGTATCGACTTCTAAGGAGGGGTTAATCAAGGAGATCTAAAGGCTCTGGGACTTAGTAGATCCACGTGACTATAGACGATATACTGAGCGGTTAACTTGTAAATTAGAAGATATTATTAGAGTGAAGGGATTAGTAATTATTCATTAATAATATAAATAAGTTTTAAGGTAAAATAATTAAAGTTAGAATTGTACTTGATTTTTGAGTAATAAGTATTACTTTAGTAGGGTTCGCTTAGAGGGCCTACTAGCTATAACCCTAACTCTTACATAGTTGTAAAGGCAAAGAAATAAGCTCTATATACCGTTGTATAAGCCGGATTACATGCTATGTAACGACTCTAAAACAGCTCTAGTATAGCTTCTTGTCTATATTAAGAGGTGTTCGGTCCTGCTATATACTTGTATAAGTTGATATAGTAGTGATTTAGTTAATTACAGCTGCTTTAATAAGTAGCTATAACGAATAGAGGTCACCCTTAGTTTTTTTACCCTCTAGGTAACACTTGATATATATATAAGTGTCAGGGCTTGTAGTAAATGCTTTGAATTGAACTACAGAGGCTGTCTATGTACAAGAAGGATCGATTGTCCTTTCCAATATCGAGTCCTTGCTAGCTTATATACCCAGTCTACACATTCTAGAGGGTTCTGCCAAGAGTACTCTCGAAGGTTCTGTCAAGTCAATGCGTTGCGATCAATGCGTTGCGTTACTAAGCGAGGTCACGTGCTCACGTCGCTGGAGTACTCCAAGACTCACTCTAGGGGTGCAACCCTTGACAATAAGCGCCTTTAGTACAAGTAAGTATTAATTTGTCTAAGCCTTAACTAGATACTCCTTTTAACTAGGTTTTAGCTACTTGTTTTATAGGTATACTATATACTACTAAGTCTTTAGGTTTAAGTATTAAGTCTAAAACTTAAGCTAGCGCTTATTAAATTACTTAATCGTTTATACTTAAATAACTATACACTAGGCAGCTTTAAAGGCTTTCTAATTCTCTTCTCTAACTATATTCTTATATTTAGCAAGTATATATTAGTTTATATACTAAATATAGAGTAGTATAGAAGTATATAGAAACACTTCTTCTAATGTATTCTTTTAAGTCTAGTCACCGTCTATAACTATAACTCTAGGGTTAATTCTAAGCTCTTAAAAACACTAGAATCCCTATATAAAGTCTTATTATATTTCACCTAGAAGGAAGTAAAATCTAATTAAGAAGGTTAATCTAGAGCTTATAACACCTATAAATACTTAGCTATATAACTATATAACTAAGTTAAAAGACTTACTAATTATATATAAGAGTAGTATATTAAACTTATTTATCTTATATATATTATTGTAAGGAACTGAATAAGTAGTAGAGTATGTAGACGTGATAGAACTATTAATGTTCTATTACAATATAGAATAATCGATGCCCCTCTCGTGCCTCTGGCTACCCTTCTAGTTATATATATCGGAACCCCTCGAATACCTCTTCCTATCCCTACACTTCCTAAAACCATCCACAGTATCACTAGCTTCGACCCGGTTACGGGTTGCTGTCGTATACCCTTCGCCTCGTAAAGACCCCTCTGCCAAGACCCCTAGTTGATCTAGCCACCTTAATCTTAGTCTCTCACAATTATTAACTAATATAACATTCTAATTATTCTATATAAGCTAAATTAACTATAGATATATAATAAAGAGGTGTTATGTCTAGTTCTATAGTATAATATTAATTTTAAAGTATATTTTATTATCTTTAAGGTGCTAAATAAGAGCGTCGTTTATAGAGAGTCTATATCTTTACTCTCTTTTAAAAGAGGTATTTAGGTTATATATATCGTATAGTTAAAGTAGAGTAGTAGTTATCTCGCGAAGATATATAATTACTTAGCCTAGCTTAATTCCTAAATATATATTAGAATTAATTATTTAAATTCATATTCTATTAGACTAATCTATATTATATAAAGATCTAGCCTGATTTATCTCTACTTATACTAGCTTCTAGTATACTAGATACAAGCTAATTGATTAACTTAGAGAGTGATTATATAGACTATACTCTACTCTAGGCCTGTGGCGTAACTCCTATTGCGTATCTATACGTTTAAGGGCTACTATTGAGAACTTGTAACCTGTCTTTCAGGAAATCGTCTATCGTCTACGTGTTTATAGATAGTTTTACAAGTAGTTTTCTAGAGGTAGCGGTCCGCAACAGTCGTAGTTATAAACTATCTTTAACCTAGGGCTATTGTAGTTCTTTTTAGATCGTCTAATTCGAAATACATAAGAGTGTTATACTGTCCAGGCTTGAATTGAAGTATATAGCTCTTCCTTAGAGCTATATAAAGCCTCTAGCGGGAGTAGCATAGACATAGAAGAAGTGAGATCTGCTGGCAAGGGCTCAGGTGATAGTGAGCGTTAAATGTCCATTATTGTATATATTTTTGTAATGAAACTAGTACTGTACATCAATTACAGGCAAAATTAGAGTGTTAGTAGATGTAAATGCGACGCGCGATCATTTTTGGTGGGGTGCGCGCCGCTTAGTCAGCTCTAAACTGACCCCCGGGGGTCAGTGTATTGGAACCTTACGATCATAGGAGTGTAATTCTAATTAAACTCATAAGAGACTATAGAAGGAACTGCCCACGAGCCTACGCTCCCTGCCAGTCCAATATACCTAATTATTTCCTCAGAACCCCTAATCCTCTCAAGGCCCTAGCGCCGTGAATTAGATATGTTCTACACTTTTAGTATAATTTTCTTACTTTCTTTCTTAATCCTGTAGTGGGTTGCGGCACTAGGTCAGAAATGGACGCTTTTTCCGCCCCTGTAGGTAGTGCTAGCCTTGCTTATTTTGTTCGTTACGCTGTACCATAGCATACCCATACCCATACCCATACACCACACTTACTTACGAGGGTTACTGTGCCGTTTCCTTTTGCTGCGCGATTGCTTCACTTGTCCTTCCTTCAACTCTTCCTCCTCCCTAATGTTGGGCATCCAGCCATGGACATTCCACTCTTGTATTTCTGATGCGACCGACCATGGCCCGTAGCCAAAAATTGCAGCTTGTGGCGCTTTGGTGAGTACTGGTACATTTTCCTGGTGCGACGGGTGTCGCAGTAGGAATATGGGAGGGCTGTCCTTGGGCGCTGCGCTGCGCTGCGCTGCACCTTAAACCTAGCTAATGTGAACCAACAGCAACCTCATTGTAACAACAATATGGATTTCCCTCAAACTCGAGACTACTTCGGCCCTTGGTATGCTGCATATCCTCCTCGAAATCTGCAATTGGCGGCTAATTCTCGACTCTAGAACGGCCAATCCATCTATCGGTCTTCATTCTAGTGCTGTGTAGCGTATTGTGCTACACCCTCAGACGGGCGGACAACAGCAACATCTGCGAGCTCATCCCTTTGCAGGAGCATGGCGACCATGGTGTGCCTTCCAAGGAGGATGACAATTTGCAAAACAATCCCAGGTTTCGGACGCGCATGGTGACAATCGTGAGGAAGACATTGGAGTTGGTTCGGTATTACATACGCGCTGGAGCAATTAAGCGGTCATGGCTGCTTCTGGTCCTGTGCATTATCCTCCGAGTTGTGCTCTTCCAGAGAGTCATTCAAACGGTGCAATGCTCGTGGAATGGGATCGAGGTACGTTGGCATGATTAATTTTATGTCAAAGGCTGGCGCGTAGAGAATGGAAGCTAACATACCATTATCCAGATCCTGCTCCCTCTCCTCCTCGCACTATTTGAACGAATTGATAAAGAGCATCCCGGATCCTACTCTCCTCGATATTCCGTCCTCCTTGGAGCTTTCACCTTCTCCTCGCTCCTATCGATCACTATTTCTACACAGAACTCTACATACATTTGCCCCTTAGCTGATAACTGGGGTAAGGCGGTGCGCTTTTTCCAACTTTCGGGCTTGGTCCTAGATACTGGTATAGTGGTAGCTTTCTCGAGAATATCGAAAGATTCTGAAACCTCTACCAAACCATGGGCCATACTCGGTGGGTTAACCCTTTCTTCGGCCGTGAGTATAACCATTATTGCATTCCTTTCGCTTTTGGGCGAACCAGGGGACATTGCTCGTTCATTACTTCCACCCGCAAGAATCGTCTTTCAGTTGTTGTTTTACAGCGTGTTGTGGACGAGCTGTCTCGCCTCGATCGTGTATTTGATGGGTGAGCTTCGTCCTAAAACTATCTTCATAATTGCAACATCTATCTCCATTTATGTCAGCTATTTTCCACCAACACAAAAGGATGATTTCACTACTAAGCCAACTTTGCTTCTCGTGGTACTTAGCTTGATTGGATATGGATCCATAGGAGGACTTCTCCGCATAGAGCGAGAAGTAGCTTGGTCTCAACGAAGCTTTTCATTGAGCCAAACCTCTTGGAAGTTCCTGACTGTCCTTTTTGGCTGCTTGGGTACCTTCTTTTTCGGATCTCAGCTCATCCATATTTCCAAATCGACTCAATTGGAACCACACCCCATCAATACTTTAATGTTAGCTGCACAGCAGACTTCTACATCGTGGGAAGAACAGGCAAAAACCAGCGAGACATTAGAAGAAGCTGTTTTGGAATATCAAAATCGATATGGAATACCTCCACCGCCAAAGTTCGACATATGGTACGATTTTGCTACCACTCGAGGATCAATTGTTATTGACGACTTTGGACAAATAAATGAAGATTTATTACCATTTTGGAGTATAGAACCTGCCGAGATTCGGAGGATGACTGCGCACATGATGGAGAGGCCTTGGACAGAAATTGGATCTTTACGAATTTCAAATGGGTCAACTGAAATTGGACCCCATATGGCCCCTACACATAAATGGATGATTGAAGAAGCGAGTTTTATGATGAACGAATTTGTTAAATGGCTTCCGGACATGGATTTGGCGTTTAATATCAATGACGAGAGCCGTGTCACAGTCCCATGGGCAGACATGGAAAGACACAAGCGAAGTGCGATGGTGGCCAGAAAGCAGTTGAATGAGAGCAAAACTTTGCAGTCATTCAGTACAGATATGGCCTGGAACAGCACCTTCCTATCCCCCGACCCCCCTTCCAACTCAGCCTCAGACTATTTCTATAGCGCCTCCTTCCGCAACTCCTTTGCAGAATACGGAACAATTGGATGTCCTCCCAACTCCCTTTCTCGAACGCAAACACATTGGAACAAAAAAGCATTCTGTCCCAACTGTGCAGCACCTCACTCATTCGGTCCCTTTATAAGTAATTGGACACTCTCCGGCTCTCTCTGTCACCAACCCGATCTCCAAAATCTGCATGGCCTCCACCTCTCACCCGCCGCCTTTAAACCCACTACCAAACTCTACCCCATCTTCTCACAATCTAAAATCCCTACTTTCAACGACATTATCTTCCCCTCGCCCTGGAACTACCAAGACAAAGTAAGCTACGAAACCAGTCGCGACCCCTCCTTCTCCCGTAAACGCAATACCGTTTTCTGGCGTGGAGCTACCTCTGAGGGTGTTTCCAACCATGGGACCTGGGAGGGAATGCAACGTCAACGATTCGTTCACCTTGTGAATTACACACCTAATAGCACGACTTCTAGTTTCCTGCTAAGCCCAGCGAAGGGGGATGGGTATTACCACCAACGCCTCCCCATCTCCGAGATCCGCGACGCCACGCAGATCGACGTCGCGTTCGTGAATGCACCTACGCGATGCGGTGACTACGACTGCGAGATGCAGAAACTGGAATTCGACTGGGGCACCCCGGTCGACTTCCAGGAACACTGGCAGAACAAATATCTCTTTGATCTGGATGGTGCGGGGTTCTCGGGGCGCTTCTTACCCTTCCTTGAATCGAGGAGTCTTGTTTTTCGCGCGGCGAGTTTTCGACAGTGGTTTGATGAGCGACTTACGGCGTGGAAACATTATGTCCCTGTGGATCCGCGGTTACACTCGGTCTGGGATTTACTTGCGTATTTTGGGGGTGTGGGGGGAAGAAGGGTGGGCGCTAGGGAGGAGAGCGCGGAGAAGATTGCGCTTGAGGGAAGGAATTGGGCGGGGAGGGTGTTGAGGAAGGTGGATATGGAGGTTTATATGTTTCGGCTGCTGTTGGAGTGGGGGCGGATTGTGGATGATCGACGGGAGAGTGTGGGGTTTGTGCTGGAGGCGGGGGGGGGGATGGAGGGAGGGGTGAGATGATGACCTTTGATGTATATATGATTGGATAATGAACTTCCTATTTATGACGTGGTTAAAGGTATGGGGTTCATACGGCGTGAAGTCCATTAAAGAATGTTCGAGACGCAAAAGTTCTTGGATACTGGGAGGGAGAAATTTGGGGTATAATAGAAGTTGACTGTTGCGGAAGCTGTCAAGTAGCGATGAGCTGTTGACATAGGTAATCAGGGCGCTAAAATAAAATCCCTTTCTTAAAAGTCTATTATTAGTAGTAGTATTATTAGTAGTGATAGTATTAGTAGTAGTAGTAACGTGGTTTATCAGCGAGTCGATTATATCAGCGAGTCGATCACTAAAAATACATACAAAAAACGTCTGTGCAACCCTGGTAAAAATCTACAATTCTTAATAAAAATTAATAAAATTAAAACCTTTACTTTATTAGATTGTATATAAGTAATAGTAGAAATCTTAGATACTAACTAATTATAACCGCTAAGTTACTAAAGAAACAATTTTTTTTTAATGAATATAGGGGTAATTTTAAGCGAATCGTTAGTTATAACTAGTAAGCGTTCTAAAATTTCAAAATTACTTATTTATATAGTAATAAAGTTAATTTTTTAATTTTATTAATTTTAATTAAGAATTGTAGATTTTTACTAGGGTTGCACAGACGTTTTTTATATGTATTTTTAGTGATCGACTTGCTAATATAATCGACCCGCTAATAAACTACGTTAGTAGTAGTATAAAATATAGTATAACGTGGTTTATTAGGATCCTGTGTATATCAGGACCCTGCGCACTCTAAAACCTATACAAAAATCTACTTAGTAAGCAGCTCTAACTTTTTATTCTATTATTAAAAAAGCTAAAATTGAAAACTTAGTTTTAGTAGTATATAAAGAAATATAATATACAGTTTTAGATAAGTACTAATTATAATCACTTAGTTATTAAAGAATTAAAAAGTAAATTATGAATATAGAGGTAATTTTAAGCGAATCGTTAACTATAATTAGTAAACGTCTAAAATTTTATATTTTATTTATTTATATAGTAATAAAACTAAAATTTCAATTTTAGCTTTTTTTATATATAAAATAAAAAGTTAGAGTTGCTTACTAAGCAGCTTTTTGTATAGGTTTTGGAGTGCGCAGGGTCCTGATATACGCAGGGTCCTGATAAACTACGTTATACTATTTTATCTTCTTTTAATAGTTAGAAAAAAGAATATAAAATTATAGTAATAATAGTAAATAAAGAGAATAAATAGAACTTATAGTTTAAATATTATATATTTTACTTTAGCTCTTATATTAAATATCTTATATACTTAAAGAATAGTATAGATTAAAAAGAGATAGAATAAATGTCACGAATCACGTGGTAGCATGTGACGAGTGAAGACCAGGCGGCGTCCTGACAGGTTAAGCACTATTGTATACTCTTATAACAAATAGGGATGCTTAGGCTAGCTAAGCGATCCAAGGATTTCATTAGTTTTAAATCACGTGACACAGGCAAGGATTGCTAGACGGCGCGACCAGTCTACCAGTCTAGCAGCGACGGGGCGACTGGGCTAGCAGGCTAGCATCGTAAGAACGAAGGTTCTATATAAGACTAGCACATCTGCCATTAGATTGGAGCTTCGTGCTCAACTCAATATTACATTGTTATCACTACCTTGACAGCTTTGTAGTTAAGTGACGAGTTTACCTCCGAGTAAACACCCAGTCCGCGATTGAACCTCTTTGCAAGCAACCAACCCAGCGATACTCAGTTACCTTAGTTAGTTTGAGAATCGTCACACGTAGTAACTCCTACTTATTTATATTCTATCTACTTCTACTAACGATTTAAGAGCGTTACTAACGTAGGACCTCTCGCTATAAAGTCTTATTAATACGTTCCTTTCGCCCCTTTACTTTTCTATATTTTTTTAGCCATTTTAGTGAAGTAAAGGGGTTTAGATGGTGATCGCTTAATTTTAGTACTAAGAAAGTAGTAATAAGCTAAAGGGCGTTTACTAAATATTAGCCTAAGTACTCTAGTTTATCTACCTAATAAGCTATAGGTATATTCTTAGCTATAGGTAGTATAAATAAGAATTAATTATTAATCTAATTATTATTTAAATTAATATAATTAAGCCTCACAATATCCCTCTGCCCAAGCTCAATCAACTTCTCACCCCCCTCCACAGCCTTCAACCCCGCACTAACAGCAGCCTTCGCAATAATTTCCGCATCCTGTGCCCAAACATCCTTGAACACATTTCCCAAGACCCCCATCCCATTAGCCACCTTCCTCAGAACCCACTCGGTAGGTCTCGAATCATCCCGATCACCCACAATCAAACCAGGTCTGAGAATAATCGTATGCTCGAACCCAAGCTCCTTGACTGCGTCCTCCAATTCTCCCTTCATCTTAGGATATGCCAGGAAAGATTTCGAGTTTGCGCCGCCGCTGGAGATTAGAACATAGACTTTCACGCCCGAGGACTTGGCGGTTTGCGCGAGGGAGAGGTTGAGGTCGTAGTCTATCGCTCTTTGGGCGGCGATGGATCCGGCTTGTGCTTTGGTTGTTCCTAGGGCAGAGAAGAAGATGGATGGGGGTGGGGTTATGGAGGAGAGTTTTGGGGCCCAGGTGGAGGATTCGAGGGAGGTGATGGGGTGTAGTTTGGCGTCTTTTACGAGAGGGTCGCGGCGGGAGAAGGTGGTTACGGAGGAGACTTCGGGGAGGGAGAGGAGGGCTGAGAGGATGTGTGAGCCCTGGGTTGATATTAGTGAGTGGTTGTTGGGAATGAGGGATTGGGAATTGGGAGAGGGGAGAACATACGACCAGGCCGGTAGAGCCTACTACTGCGGTGGAAGTCATGGTTGAATGAGTTTGTAGGATGTGATGTGAGTTGATCGTGAACTGATTGCTGTATGTAGTTGTGGTTGTGGTGGTGACGATGTTGATGTTGATGTTGATGTTGATGTTGATGTTGATGTTGGTGTTGGTGTTGGTGTTGGTGTTGAGAAACAGAAAGTTTACGAACGAAGGGAATGGATAAGATATACTCACTCGAGCACCTCCCTATGCCTTGTCGGATGATACGATGCCCAGAGTAAATGCGTGCGTAAAGTTTACAGCAAACTGACCTCCATCTTTAACCCACCTACCTCGATTCATCCTCCCGACGGACATGATGATTAACTCGAACACTTTCCTGCCCTGCCTTCCCTTCTGCTCCGAAAAGACCAATTGTGATGCAAATCCGTCTGATCCGCGAGGAAGACGTGAACCTTCAAAGCCGGTCTAAGGAACCTTCCTATGATCGTGAACTCATTTTTCTCGTATATTATTCTCAACGTTAGATATTCTTCGAGATCTCTTATATACTTGAATAGAAAGTGAGGCTTTACTATGAAAAGTTAATTACTTAGTTAGAGAAGAAGGAAATGATCTTAAGACAAGAATAGAGGAGCTCGTCGGCTTAGACACTTTCGGAGAACAGTGGTATTATAGTTGTATTAAAAGTCTAAGTTTTTGTGTTAATTTCGACCTCGTAATTTCCAGTAGAAAAAAACCAAGAAAAGTACCTATATGTACTACCTAGTTCAAATAATATACAGGCGAGAGAGGGGTATATCTTATCGTTATCGGATTGTGCAGGAACACCTCAAACGACGAACTTTCCGCATCCCATCCTTGAATTATACAAAACTACAGAACTATAGAATATTCAACACCCCCTCTCCCTAACCCCCCCCCTCCTACGCCTCTAAACCCCTCATATCCCACTAAAAAAAATGCCACCCCTCCCCCTCCGAATCGCCATCCTCGAATGCGACACCCCAAACGCTAACGTCAAAGCAAAATACGGTCTCTACGGAACCATCTTCACCACTCTCCTAAAAAAAGCCTCAGACTCCCTCCCTCCCTCCCTCTCCTCCGAATCCAAGCTCTCACTATCAACCTTTGACGTCGTCGACGCACAAGAATATCCAAAACTCGAAGATATAGATGGCATCCTAATCTCCGGTTCCAAACACAACTCCTACGACAACGACCCCTGGATCCTAAAACTGGTAGAATTCACAAAACAAGTCCTGGCACAAAGCAGAGTGAGGGTGGTAGGTGTCTGCTTCGGCCACCAGATCATCGGGAGAGCATTGAATGCAAAGGTGGATAGAAGTGATAAAGGGTGGGAGTTGAGCGTTCTACCTATGGTTTTGACGAAGAGGGGACAGGAATTATTTGGGCAGCCATCATTGGTGAGTGGAGTTGGCACTCTTTTTATCTTTCGGATGATGCTGAAAGGAATAGGCTCTGCATCAGATGCATCGAGATATCGTTTACGAGTACCCCGAGGGCGTCGAGGAGTTGGCGTATACGGACAAGTGTAGTGTTCAGGGGATGTATGCGGTTAAGCGGTTACTTACTGTACAGGGACATCCTGAGTTTAATGGCGATATTATGAGGGAAATATTGACCCTTCGACACGCGCAAGGAATATTCGACGATGCTACTTTTGAGGAGGCATTGGGGAGAGCGGATAAATACCAAGATGGGATTGTAGTTGCGCAAGCATTTTTAAAATTCATTATAGAGGACTAAAGTCTTGCAGCCATTTGTTGAATTGCAGTTCACCGTTCGTTCTATCTACTACATACCACTGTGGGCTTTAGATTGGGTAGAATGATTGGATTATGTGCTTGTAACTGCTAGTTTCACAACCTCCGAAAGATATACCCTGAAGTGAGCGCCAGCATAACACTTTTTGATCATTTTCCAACGACAAATCCCTCGCTTTCTATTGTCTATCTACGCTACGACATCATTTGCAATCTTTTCCTTTTTCTCCTCGTCTGCTGCTACTCCATTAGATTCAGAATGTACCTGCCTCAACACATCCGCTATTTCCTTGATAAACCTCGTTACCTCGTCCTCGGTTCCAACAGTAATCCTTAAACACCCTAGACATCCATGTTCCTTCCCTCTAAACCTAGCCACCACCCCTCTATTCTCGGCCAACCTCTCGTACACCTTTAGTGCAGTAACGTTATCCGGATTTCCTTGCTGATCAAGGAGTTCTACAAGCAAGAAATTACTCTTTGTGCCACCTCTAAACCTTCCCACTCCCTTTATCTTAGGAAGTTCAGTCAATAACCTATCCCTCTGCACAAGAATGCGAGCTAAATTACTCCTCATAACCTTCAATCCAGCTTCTTGTAAAGCCAACGTCGCAATTTCGCTCGTTGGATTTGGAATGTTATAAGGAGCCTTCATGTTATTTAAAAGAGTAGCAATGGCCGGATCCGCGAAGGCAGCACCGAGTCGAATCCCTGCCAGTCCAAAAGCCTTGGACATAGTCTGCATCACCACTAAATTGGGCCACTCCAAAGTCCATTCCGCAACCGAGGAACCTGCAGGTGCAAAGTCGATATATGCTTCATCTATAACGACGATTCCGTTCCAAGTAGGGTGCTCGAGGACTTTCTGCAAGTCCTCTTTGCGAATTAGAGAACCTGTAGGGTTTCCGGGCGAGCAGATGTATATTATTTTTATGTTTGTTGATTTGGAGGATGAGAGAGTCGACAGGATTGTTTCGACGTCCAGAGCGAAGTCTGGTGCTGGGAGGAGGGGTATTTTGATAAGGCCGACGTCGTTCACTTGTGCTGAGACTGAGTACATGCCGTATGTCGGTGGACAAACGAGGATTTTATCCTTCCCAGGTATGCAGAAACATCGCATTAATGCATCGATAGCCTCATCACTTCCTATCCCTACGAAGAGACTATCTGGTGTAAGGGTTTTGGTTGTGTGGATGTGGGTATTTCTCAATTGACATAGCAATTGCTTGAGGTCGTGTTGGTGGGGGTCGGGGTAACGGTGCAAGCCCAAGAAGTCGATTGAAGGATCGCTTGCTGATTTTGAAGGAATGGAAGAGCCGTCGAGGGAGAGGGAGGGACCGAATGCATTTTCATTGGCGTCGAGAAGGATATTGGTGCCATTGTCTTTATAGTCACTTTTCTTTGTGAGTCAGTAACTGGGAAACGTCAAGAATGGTGGGGTATTGGGTATTTCGTACTCTCTTGCACAGCGATATGGTTGCAATTGAAGAATATTTAAACGAGCGCATGTCTGCAGATCAAATGGGGATTTGGTTGGCGACATGATGGAGTTTTGATTTGCAATTGCAGAGGAGAAATGAATGGCTCACTACTTGTACGGCCGGAGCGGAACAAGGCTACCAAAAGTGCTTGTCACGAGTCCGGTTTGAAGCCTTGTCACGGACGAAATCCAAGTGGTTCCCGGGCAGAGCCGCATGGTCACGTGAAGTCACGCAATCCCGGGAGAAAGGATTTTCTCAGGGGTCCGGTGTCGGCTCTATAGACAGAGGGATGGAGAAATAAGGTGTCATTTCTCGTGACAAAGGTTCCTTTCTTTGGCTAGCTTCAACAACAAAGCTATTCTTGCCCCCTCGAATGGCCTGCGCTACCCACCGTCTCTACTATTATCCGTATTCTCTTCTCTCCAACTTCCTTGACTCGAGGAAGCAATCATACAGAGGTAGAGAGAAGGAGCCCTTTCTTGCGGCGGATTGGAAAGCCTTCAGCCAATTCGTCCGTGGTTGACTTGATAGAGGAAGTTCCAGGTTTCCCCTCGGAAAAATCCATTCAAGTAGTTCAGTCTAAGCGTAACTGCTCTAGTCCTTTGCAGCTCCGATGATAGGCTACTCTGGCTACTCTGGCTACTCTGGTTACTCCTTCTCCTACACTTCCCCCACTTGCTCGAGTAGATTTCCTTCTTTTCTTGCCTCTCCCTCTCCCCTCCAACTCTTTTCTCAGCCTCCCCTTCCCCTTCCCCTTCCCCTTCCTCCTCGGCCTCGCACAAGTTTGCAGGTTTGCTAGAGTCTCCAATCTCATCCCTCACTTCCCTTCGTTCCTCTCATCCAAACTTTGCGTCAACTTGCGCCAAATCACCTTCACAATGGGCGAACCAATGGATGTGGACACGCCTTCCAAAGGCAAGAAGAGAGGTTCGGACGGCCAACTTCCTGCCCTCAAGAGATGGGTACGTGCAAAAATCATTCTCGCATGCCATATATTTTAACACTTGATAGGAACCAGCTGGAGGTCCAGTTCTCGCCAGCACATGGAACAACGAAGACGAAATATCCTCCTCCTTCCGTAAATTCAGCTCCAAATCCTCGAGTCTACCCTTTGGACAACCGATTGATTTCGCATCAATCAGTGGCCCAACCTACATCACCGCCCAAACACTCACCCAACAAGTTGCATACGCCCTGTCCGACAAAATCTTCTCCTACTCCCCCGAATCCTTCGACCTGGATATTGCAGTAAGGAATTGGTCAGCCCAAAACATTCCAAATACCAATGGCTATACTACACAAGTGGCACCTATGCAGACACGGTCTGGTGCTGGATCAATTGCCCTCGGATATATGTTCTCCAAAGATTTTGATCTCGCCAAGCGGCATATTCCCCAATCTCTTTTAGCCTCTTCTTCCAGCTTGCATAGCCTGCGGGCCGCACTCGACCAACTTGCACTCCTCTACTCGGTTGCCAATCCATTCGTGGCCCATGTGGCTGCGGTTGATTATGCACCAGGACCATCCGGGGGTCTGGTTACTGATTATGCTACGGCATTAACAACGGCCGAGGAATTGGGCTTAGGACTTGTTTCTAGTTCATCTGCGTATGAAATTCAGCACATGGCATTGTTCTCTACTATTATCGCCAGTGTTCTGCCCACTATTCACATATATGATGGTATAAATGTTGGTCGCGACACTGTTCGTGTTGTTGATGTTGCCAGCCAGGCTGGGTTGAGCAGTACGTATAAGAATGTGCTAAGTGTACTTTCAAAGGCCAGCAAGAAAGCTGATGCTGAGACCAAGGTCACTCAACTGCTTACTACATTGAACAATGACCTTGGAACTGATTACAATCTCTTCGAGTACTCCGGTCACGCTTCTGCGGAAACTGTCTTGGTTGTGTTCGGAAGTGTTGAAGCCTCCATTGCAAGGCAAGTTGGAGGGAAATTAACTGGGGAGGGCAAGAAAGTTGGTGTCGTCAATGTCCGAGTCTACAGACCATTCTCCGAGGAAGCATTCTTGGCTTCCTTGCCAGCTTCTGTCCAGAACATTCTGGTTCTCGGTCAAGTTCTGGACCAATCCACTGTATCTGACGAGTCTGCCCACTCCAACCTATACGAGGATGTGTTGGCTGCAACCGTTTTCTCCGACAAATTCTCAACCAGTCCCTCCGTTGTTGACCGAAAATATGCTCGCTCAGAGCCAATTACGCCAGCTTTCATCAATTCGATTCTTCACCCATCAGCTGGTAAGGATACCGAGTCTGAACAAATCCAACTCCTTTCCGTCGAGAAGGTCAGGCAATACACATTCTGGGACTTGGAAGACTCTGAAGCTGCAACCGCTCCATCAGCCGTTAGCAAATTGCTTTCAGAAGATCCCACCAACAATGTGGTTGTCAACCAAACTCACGACAACCTTATTCAAGGCGGTATTGTTCGAACCGACATTCGCAGCTCTAAGCAAACTATTGAAGCATACTATCCAATTGAGTTTGCTGATGTCGTTTATGTTGGTGACGAGAAGCTTTTGAAAGAAATCGCAATCGTCAGCAATGTCAAGACCAATGGAAAACTCATTGTGAAGCTTCCAGGTGTCAAGGATGAGGATTTGGAGAAGAAGCTTTCTTCAGCTATCCGAAATGATATTAAGTTCAGAAACATCCAATTGGTGGTCCTCGATACGACACTTTCCGCTGCAGTTGAGAAAGACCCCGGGGTTGAAGCTTTACTCATCGAAGTTACATTCCTCAAGGTTGCCCAACCAGATTCAGCTGCAGCTGGACCACAAAAGCTTGCTCAGATTAATGGTGGATTTGAGCTTTTGCAAGAAGTTGCTTCTGATATGGATAAATCTCTTCGCCAGGTCGAGATTCCTGGACAATGGGGCGAGGTTGATGTAGATGCTGAAGTTTCTGATCTCCCACGAACCATCAAGTCAAGCAGTTTTACTGGCTTCGAGAAAGAGGACAAGCAGGAACCGGCTCTTCTCCGTGATTGGCAGTCAGCTGCAAAGGGTCTTGCTTTCAAGGAAGCATATAGTACTAAAACTTCTCTTCGACCTGATTTGACTGCAAAGACATACGAAATTACTGTCCAGGAGAACCGTCGTTTAACACCAACTACATACGACCGTAACATCTTCCATATTGAATTCGACCTCAGTCAATCTGGTCTAACCTATAACATCGGAGAAGCCCTCGGAATCCACGCTGAGAATGATGTCGACCAAGTCACTCAATTCATAGAGTGGTACGGTCTCAACGCCTCAGATATCGTCGAGGTCCCATCTCGTGAAGATCCATCTGTCCTCGACACCCGCACAATTTTCCAAACTTTGATCCAAAACATCGACATCTTCGGCAAACCACCAAAGCGCTTCTACGAAGCTCTTGCCGATTTCGCTTCCGATGGGAATGAAAAGAAGGAACTCCTTACCCTAGGGGGACCTGAAGGCGCAAATGAATTCAAACGTCGCGTAGAAGTAGACACCATAACCTATGCCGACATACTCCTAGAATTCAAATCCGCACATCCCTCCTTCCACGACATTATAAAAATCGTCTCTCCAATGAAGCGTCGCGAGTACTCCATCGCCTCCTCGCAGATGGTAAACCCCACCACCGTGGCTCTCATGATTGTTGTCGTGTCTTGGGTTGATCCTCAAGGACGTGATCGTTTCGGACAAGCTACAAAATACCTCTCCGACCTTCCAGTCGGTGCAAAGGTCACGGCATCAGTAAAGCCTTCCGTCATGAAGCTCCCGGCTAAAGACACCTCGCCCCTCATCATGGCCGGCCTCGGAACAGGACTCGCCCCCTTCCGTGCCTTCGTGCAATACCGCGCGATGCAGAAAGCCCAAGGTATCGAGATTGGATCCATCCTTCTCTACATGGGCTCCCGTCATCAACGCGAGGAATACCTGTATGGTGAAGAATGGGAGGCGTACCAAGATGCTGGTGTCATTACTCTTCTCGGTCGTGCGTTTTCCAGGGATCAGAAGGAGAAGATTTATATTCAAGATCGCATGCGAGAGAGTATCGATGAGATTGTGCAGGCTTATATCAAGGAGGAGGGAGCCTTTTATCTCTGTGGACCGACGTGGCCGGTTCCGGATGTTACGGAGGTGTTAGAGGAGGCAATTGCGAAGGAGGGCGTGGGGAGAGGAAAGAAGGTTGATGCTAAAAAGGAGATTGAGAGGTTGAAGGAGGGGTTGAGGTATGTTTTAGAGGTTTATTAGACGGGGGTGATGAGAGGTGGGAATGGTGAGGTGAGGTGAGGTGACGGGAATTTGGAAAAGTTGAAAAGTTCAAGATAATGAGTGGAGAGGGAGGAAAAGTTGTATAATAAGAGAAATGATGAGGCAGGATAAAATAAAAAAGTTTTAGACAAAAATAAATAGAAAATTGTGATCATGTTTCTTCCCGCTGCCCCCTGCCTCCATTTGACGGTTAAGTCTCTAACTTAATACCGTGATTCGTATAATTAACTACCGTCCCTAGACATTTATAGTCACGACGAATATAGTCTATAGATATCATTTTTACTCTTCGCTTCATTACTCTAATAAATAAAGGCTCTCTGTTCTAGCCATCTATAATTGTTCAAATACCTAGTACGCGAGTAGACAATGGTAACAAATCAGTATATTACTAACCCTTTCGGCAAAATTAGTGTACGGGCTAGTAGTTCCCGATATTTTAATTACTTAATTAACTACATACTATAGTAAAGTTTAAACAAAGCTCAGAGCCTGAAGGGAAATATTCAAGGGAACTAAATCAAAATTCTAGCTCTATAAACTATATTATTATAGTATAGTAACTAATTAAATAAAGGTGGTTGGTTGCTAGTATGCTCCTTTCCTATATAGATGACTAGACAGTTCCTGTTAGAAGAGTGGTTCGAAAGGTATTTCTATAAATCATACTCGACTAAGAAGTATATAAAGCGTCGGCGACGTTATCTTCATTAAAAGCGTAGCTTTTTTTTAGGTTCCGACCCCCTGCCCGCGAGTCAAGGGTGCCTTTTGGATCACGTGGTGTAAAAAAAAGCATCTCACGTATATCGGGTCTCTTTGTTATCTCTTTTTATACTTGTAACTAAATACTTGGTTTTCATCGGACTATACCCCTTCTTAGTTCCTCTTCTTTAATACCATGGCCTCTAAATACTACTCCCAATGCCCTTACAAGCTTCTTGTCACGAATCACGTGCACACGTGACTAGTGAAGACCAGGCGGCGCCCTGACAGGTTGAGCACTATCATATACTCTTTTAGCATTAGACAGGTCACTTAGGTTAGCTAAGCGATCCACGGATTTCACGTAGTTAAAATCACGTAATAGATCCCTAAGGATCCTCCAGGGATCCAAAGAGGTCCTGGGATCTAGAGTGGATCTATAAGCAGGAAGGTTCTATATAGTACTAGCACGTCTACCATTAGATAGGAGCTTCGTACTCAACTCAATATTACATTGTTATCACTACCTTGACAGCTTTGTAGTTAAGTAACGAGTTTACCTCCGAGTAAACACCTAGTCCGCGATTGAACCTCTTTACAAGAACAAACCCCAGCGATACTCAGTTACCTTAGTTAGTTAGTTTGAGAATCGTCACACTTCTACTTACATCCTTCTTAAAAGATATAAACGCGGATATTAATTCGCGGATCTACTTAACATGTATTACATATTATACTAAGTTATAAAAACACTGTGCTATAGCTATAGCTAGGCTGTAATGCCTAGCTTAACGTCTGTGAATTAACACGCTAATACCTGTATATCCTCTTCTTGTTACGAATCACGTGCACACGTGACAAGTGAAGACTGTGACGGTTCTGACCGCCACCCTACTGAGACAAGACCCTGGGAGGAACTCGGCTAATCAGAGGTGCCTTGCTTTGGCAGGTCCCTTGCTTTAGCAAGATCCCTTGCTTTAGCAGATGTCCTTGCTTTAGCAGATCCCTTGCTTTAGCAGATCCCTTGCTTTGGCAGATCCCTTGCTTTGGCATGCGCCCTAGCCACCTCATGTATTTAAGAGCCTCCAGCTCCTGGGCTTTTGTCCCTTCTTCTCTTTTCTCCTCAGCTTAGAATCCTTGTATTTGACAGTTTCTACGATTCCACAAACTACACCGTGGGCCTTGCGTACGTGTCGTCACAAAGACCAGGCAGCGTCTTGACAGGTTAAGCACTATCATATACTCTTATAGTATTTAGGGATCGGTTAGGTTAGCTAAGCGATGCAAGGATTTCATCAGTTATGAATCACGTGACACGTGGCAGGGATTGCTAGACGACGCGACCCGTCTACTAGCGACGGGGCGACTGGGCTAGCAGGCTAGTATCGTGGGAACGAAGGTTCTATATAAGCCTGGTACGTCTACTTGTGACGATTCTCAAACTAACTAAGTAAGGTAACTGAGTATCGCTGGGGTTTGTTCTTGCAAAGAGGTTCAATCGCGGACTGGGTGTTTACTCGGAGGTAAACTCGTCACTTAACTACAAAGCTGTCAAGGTAGTGATAACAATGTAATATTGAGTTGAGCACGAAGCTCCTATCTAATGGCAGACGTGCCAGTCTTATATAGAACCTTCCTGCTTGTGGCCGCCATGGTCGACACGTCGGCCATGTCGCTCGTCACGTGATTAGAGACTAAGGAAATCCCTGGATCGCTTAGCTAACCTAAGCGATCCTTCTATTGCTATAAAGTCCTATAGTAGTGCTTAACCTGTCAGGACGCCGCCTGGTCTTCACTCATCACGTGCTGACACGTGATTCGTGACATAGCAGTGGAGACCGACTGTATACATCATATCTGTACGCTTCGCCGTAACAAATTTCTATTTACCTATAGCTCTTATTCACCTATATCTTACTTAAATGAAAACCGTGATATCTTGATTACTAGGTTATACTAGTACTAGTAGGTTTAAGGCTAAGACACAAATTAGGATCCCTCTTATAAAGCGGATAAAATAGTAAATACCTTGAATTAGACTTTACCTCTTAAAAGCCTTAGGTAAACTTATTCTAACCCTTTAGAAGTATATTTAAATTTATCCTAGAGAATGAGATTGACGAAGCTTCCTTTTACCTATATCCTTTAGACAGTACCCCCACTCAAACCACCCACAGCCCACCATTACAGAGATAATGAAGTCTCTATAGACGAATAACCAAAATTGATTTCAATAGTCAAGAACAACTTGTGATTGGCAAACGGGCCTTGTGGCCTAATGGTTAAGGCGTTGCATTTCGGTTTAAATCTGCAAAGATTGGGAGTTCGAATCTTCCCAGGGTCGTTTAAGCAAATCTTTATTTTTGCTTTGTTTTTGACACTATTTCAACATGAACTCGCCCTATTTTGCTTCCAAAAAGACATTTTCAACCCGGTGGAGGTGTTGTGAACTTTTGCCAAAATGCCCCGCTATCTACTTTGCATGGTTGCGAGCGATATCGGCCCGATATTTTGGAGTCGCAGCTAAATATTTAGGAGGTTATCTTGGGTTATCTACACCGCGATTACATGAAACTACGACCTTTGTCACACTGAACAAGAGCGCATCCAATACAATCCCCTTAGCTCGCTGAGCTTCCTTTTTCTCATCCTCTCCTCTCCTCTCCACTCTCCACCACCTCTCGTAGGATGTCGAGCTCAATTCCTGGCCGCAGAGAGCTCCCCGCCTCTCAATATGATCTCACTACTTATTGGGGAAGAGTTAGACACTCTGCAGATATCTCAGATCCCAGGTGAGGAGGAATTGTTCTATGCTTCTCACAAAAGGTGGTCTATAAACTTTGTTTCGCACGTTTGGGTTATTATTCCACGGCGCAGAACTGACAGTAAACAGGACATTGCTGGTAAACTCTGCCGGTTTGGAGCATGCGAAGTCGTTAATCGCAGGATACAAGGAGGGCAAGGTGGGAGAAATGAATGGGGAGCTTTGGAAGGCGAAGAAGATTGTTGATTCGACTCTACACCCAGGTTCGTAGGCAGAAGGCAACGCAGTATACAAACGAAGGCTCAAATTGTTTAGATACGGGCGAACCAGTCTTCCTCCCTTTTCGAATGTCGAGTTTTGTCCTCTCCAATTTGGTGGTTACGGCAGGAATGCTCTCACCTGGTCTTGGTGTAAGTAATGAGTCGTTTGATTTGACTTCTCAAACTCTCTGCTAACGAAATCGCAGACAACTGGAACTCTCCTCTGGCAAATCACCAATCAATCCCTAAACGTTGCAATCAACAACGCCAACGCGAATAAATCCACCCCTCTATCCGTTTCGAAGATTGCACAATCATACTTCCTCGCCGTCGGCGCCTCCTGCTCCGTAGCTCTCGGACTCAACGCCCTCGTGCCACGATTACAAAGTGTCAGTCCCGCCACAAAGATAATCCTAAAGAGACTGGTACCATTCGCTGCAGTCGCAAGTGCAGGAGCCCTAAACGTATTCCTAATGCGAGGCGAAGAAATCCGAAAGGGCATCGACGTATACCCCGTCCTCTCAGAAACCGACAAGCTCAAACTAGCACAAGAGGGCAAATCCGAGTCCTCGGTGGAGTCCTTGGGCAAGAGTAAGAAAGCTGCTACACTCGCTGTATCCGAGACGGCTTTGAGTCGGGTCTTGAATAGTTCTCCCATTATGGTTATCCCGCCCTTGATCCTGGTACGACTGCAGAAGCAGGAGTGGCTTAGGAAGAATCCGAGACTTACTTTACCTGTTAATCTTGGGTCGATTTTGACTACGAGTCTTTTTGCGCTGCCTTTGGCGTTGGCGGCTTTTCCGCAGATGCAGAGTGTGGATGCTGAGAGTCTTGAGAAGGAGTTTTGGGGGAAGGGGGGGGACGGTGGGAAGGTTGTTTTTAATCGGGGGATTTGATGTGGATGGTTCAAAGATTCAAAGATATTACTAGGGAATATTCAACAACACTTCTTTAACGGCATCTCGTCAACTTGAGAGGCATCTACATAGAGGTGTGATGCTATGATAGGCAGCCAGTTGAGGTTGAAAGCAGATAGACATAGAAGGACATGGCTTAAAAGAGATTACAATCTCTACATACGTGTAGATCAAACAATTGCAATAATGTAAAAATCGTTTAGTTAGACGGAAAAGATGACTCTGCCGAGGGTAGGTGTTGCAATTAAAGTGACGCAAGTACTTGTGGGTATTTCTTTTGTCATGCCAGCTATCAATTACGCCTTCCCAAATTCTCCACACTCTTTTATAGAGTACTCATTTCTCTTAGGCCGTAACAACTTCTATAAGTCTAGACAAACGAATTCAACGCAGAAGTGCTTTATATTAAAGCCTCGAGGATATGCCTTGTACTAAGGGGATAGATATACTTATCTTCTCATAGAGTTTCTATAGGAACTGCTAGTAGGTCTCTTGTTCGATGATACGACTGTTTTCGTAGGCTCGGATTCTGTGGGTTGAATTCATTACTATAGGCGTTAGTTGAATGAGGAGCGCAGTGGAGTTTTTGGAAGCTATATTATAGTGTGCTTTTTAGTTGT
This sequence comes from Hymenoscyphus scutula, assembly GCA_001399465.1. Classification (NCBI taxonomy): domain Eukaryota; kingdom Fungi; phylum Ascomycota; class Leotiomycetes; order Helotiales; family Helotiaceae; genus Hymenoscyphus; species Hymenoscyphus scutula. The sequence goes on along the minus strand of LKTO01000306.1, from coordinate 35,776 downwards.
TGTTAGGGGTCTGGTGGGTCCAATGCTAGTAGGGGAGTTGAGGGTTAGTTAGGATATAGTTTGGCATGTTGAGGTGGTTCTGGGGTATGTTAGTTTTTGGGCTTTTTTGATTGTTTGTTTGGTGCTATACTTTGAGGCAGTGATTTTGAGGTTCTGCTTAGGAGTTTGTGAGTGGAAACCTGTATGTTTTAATGTGTGAATAATATTTAGTTGGTGAGTGAAAATGACAGTTGTACTTTAAACAACCCTGGTAAAACTAAGCTAATTTCTGAGTGCTGAAGTACTCTCCCCCCCCTGAAATAAAGGTAGCGTGACAGGTGGTTTTTGATAAGGGGCTCATACAAATTTAGCGTATACGCTACCTTTATTTCAGGGAGGGAGAGAGTAAAGAATGTGATATCTGGGGATTGACCAATGATCTCTAAAGCTACGAAGAGGTCTCTGCGCTCTTCCGATTGCGGGGCTTAGCGCTTTGACTCAAGAATATACTTAGGTTGTACAGTACTTGTACGTCCGTACTTGTCCCGAGAATATTCATTAACGCGAATGGCCTAGACAGGTCAATATCAAACCAGAAGCTGGAGAGATCAGTAGAGGGTGAAACTGGGTTACGTAATGTGTAGAGGAGCTCGCAGAGAAACCCCTCATTTCAACCTAGAAGGCATTGAAGAGATTGCGGGGCGTTTCCATCCCTAAAGCCCCCACGCCAAACAAAGCTAAAGAAGATCCTAACAGACAGGCGACCACACCCATTCTTGTCTTTGTCTTCTCTGGTATATATTTTGCATCTGCACTCATTTTCTACCTACATCTAGAGAACCCATTCACCAAAGCGGTCACCCGCATGCACCTGCAGCGCTTGCCTCAAGAGCCTCTCCTCTTCACCCCTCTGACTGACTCTCTTGTCCATCGCTTTCTGTCTGCCCGCCCTTTTCCATTCCCAGCAAGCGTCATCGCTTGATTACAAGTACTGGACTTCTAGGCAGTAACCGACCTACCTAACGTCGCAACACAACCAACCGATCGCATCGCATCGCATAGCATCGACTTCCTTGACTTCTTCTAAGCAACAGCATACTCCTCCTCTACCTCCCATTACTCGCAAATTCCCACTCCAACTATGGCTTCCAATATGCCTGTCCTCTCTGCCTCGGCGCAAACCCTCGAGACTTATACATTTCCCCGCCATCGTCTACGACTCACCCAAAACGACCCCACCAAGACTCCTCTCGTCCTCGTCGCATGCGGCTCCTTCTCGCCAGTTACATATCTACACTTGCGCATGTTTGAGATGGCTTCCGACTTTGCAAAGTACAATACCTTGGACACCCAGTTCGACATTCTGGGAGGCTACCTTTCGCCTGGTAACTCTTCCTTCTCCGCCACGACATGAATGCTTTGCTTACTTTGGTTTCCTAGTCGGTGATGCCTACAAGAAGGCTGGGTTGGCAAGTGCAGTGCATAGGTAACTCTACTCCAGCGTATTTGCTAGGTATACATCTAATTCTACAAACAGGCTTCGGATGTGCGAGTTAGGAGTCGATCGGAGCTCTAACTGGCTTATGGTAGATCCTTGGGAGGCCATCCAGCCCCAATACATGCCGACAGCTCAAGTTCTGGATCATTTCGAGCATGAGATCAACGAGGTGTTGGGTGGAGCCGAGCGACCCGATGGGACGAAGGTCCATGTACGAATTGCTTTGCTGGCTGGGGCAGACCTGATCCAAACCATGTCTACTCCAGGTGTTTGGAGTCCTAAGGATTTAGACCATATTTGTAAGTACCCAACCCAAACACTACCACTCTCTCAAAGAACACATTCTGACTTCAGTTACAGTGGGACGCTACGGTACATTCATTGTTGAGCGCAGCGGAACTGACATTGATGAGGCGCTGGCCAATCTCGAGCCGTGGAAGCACAACATCTACGTTATACAACAGTTAATTCAGAATGATGTCAGCAGCACCAAAATCCGGCTTTTCCTCAAGAGACAGATGAGCGTCCAATATTTGATTCCTTCTCCGGTCATTAAGTATATCGAGGACAACAACTTGTACGATGAAGACGGCGCCGCCGCCGCTGCTAAAGAAAAGGCCAAGTCCGAGGGAGCACAGCCTGCTGCCATCGAGAGTGGGTCGTCAAAAAGCTAGACACATTTTTTGAGGCATCCGACTTTCAAAGACAGGCATTGTAAAATACCGAGCTACCAGCTCCCCGCGACACACCCCCGCCCGGATGCGCAGCTCTACCCTCGTGGAGTTACCGGTACCCCTAAACTGCAACACATCAAACAGCCCTCTATTTCATACTACACGGAATTGATGTCAGAAGATAGACAGACAAATGGATTTTCTTTTTCTGGCGTTTTCCTGCATAGGTCGATCGATGGCGGTTTCATTTCAGAGAACTGAGAGACAGGCGAGTCTCCGTCCTACAAGAGGACACAGGTATGATTGGTTTGCGATTTAGATGCGTCGAGTTACAGCGAGTGGCGAGAGGCTCACGCCTTGGATATCACACTTTTGTGATTTTGTTACGTTGTACACGCTCTTGGGGAACTGCTAGGGCCTGTAATTAGGTAGTAGTTGTCTTGATAACAGCGTCATAAAAATATGTCCAAAATGCAAGAAATTATATGTAGATTAAGATCAACCTCATGATTTGTTATTTACCTGAAGTGACAAAAGAGCTATGTAATTATATCTATACATTCATACATATAATTCATCAAGTATGGTTGCCTCGGTTGCCTACCTGTATTACTAGTAGGGGAAGGTAAAGACCCCTGACTCGTCCATACACCCACGTCATACGCCCAAGCTCTCTCAGCCAACGCCTCTAATAGCCTAGACTGTTACTCCATTCACAACCACAACTTCAGTTACCTCACCCACTCACCAATTCACGACAGAAAGGTACACTCCTGTGTATTCCCCAGCTCATGATTGATTAATTCATTTCGCGATCTCACTAAGAGACCGAATTAGATCCCCTAAGGGATCTAAGGGGATCTACTATATAACCTCTTTTAGCACGTGGCCTCTAATAGTCATCTAGTAAAGAGATCCTAGATTCCTAAATACTTCTATATTACTAATTCTCTTCTATGTTACTTTCTATTTCCTAAATACTATACCTTATCCTATTAGAACACCGTCTAGACAACTTATCACGTTACGTGATTCGTAACACTTAAAATAATATAGATTGCTCTAGCTAATAATTTAGAATAAAATAACCATTAAATTGAACAGCTTTAAAGCTGGATTAATATAAAAAAATTTATAATCTCATTGATTAAACAACTCGGGAGAAAATTCTCTTTCCTAATTGTCTAGTTATTATAGGTTATGAAACAAGTACTCTTTCTTTACCTAATTTTGGTGTTGCTCGCTTGCCCCCCTGTCACGTGCCGTTGTCCCCAAGATACCCGGTCTAGTACTAGCAACCGCCTCTAGCTTAGTAGGATACGATTGTATCTATCGACTTATCTAAGCTGTCCACCCTAAAATCCGAGAGCGCGTCCTTAGAGACCTTGTATATACAAAGAACATCTCCCTTAAGGACCTAATAGACCGATTTCGTGCCGCCGACACTATTAATTGTCAGGTCTTTAAAGACAACTATGTAAAGAAGTTCTAAGGCCTAGCTGCCCACCCAATTTTTCACCCATCACAACTAACTAACCATATGCCCCTATACTCCACTCGAAGAGAAAACGGAGTAAGGAAGATAAAATGGAAAAACAAAAAAAAGATCCATAAACAGCCGTTACCAACTTCCATTATAATTTGATGAGAATCCCAATCATAACTCCTTTTTACTCTCCTTAGTCTTAGTTTTAGAAACGGCCTATAGAGGGGTTAGTTTCAATACAAATGAATTCAGAACCCAAGAGGGGGGGAAAGATAAGACACACCTTCTCAATATAATTTTTGCCCACTATAATAGTCTCCTCCTGACCACGTTGTCTCAACCAGAATCGCTCCTCGGGAGTCCCATGACCTCTTACAGTAGAATCGCGAGCCTCGTCTTCCAGAGTTGTGCGACTGATCTTTTCGCCTGCTGTGATGCCTCCGGCTAATGCTTGCTCGGCAGCTTCTTGACCGAGGGATTCTTGGAGGTATTGTCTAGTTGATGTCAGTACCAAATTTGATTCAGAGTATAAGAGGGAATGTAAAAAAAAATATGACTTACTTTCGGACGGAAAATCGTTCAGCTCTCTCCTTCTGCAACCCCGGACTATCAATCTTCCCCAACGCAGTCCTAACCCCCTTCTGCACACCCAAGAAGATGTGTTCCGAAAAGAACATCGTGAGAAGCAATCCCCAAACCTTGATATCCCAAGGACTTCCATCGGGTCCCAATCCGTCACCACGGAAGAGGTATATCAATGCAGCAGCAGTGAGACTTCCCAACCATGAGAGGAAAGAAAGCGCATCCAACCATGGACCGATGGAATCTGCTCGCCACGGGACGGGCCGCTGGGTTTCGAGGGCAATTTTGAGAGCGTCGCCACGGAGCTCGATCCAGTTGTTGATTAGGAAGGAGACGGCTGTTAGAGGCCAGACTACGGAGAACAGAGAAAGGTAGCCTGAAATGGTGTTAGTAGGAAAATTCTGGTATAGTAGAATGGGACATACCAAATTGAACGATCATTTCTCGGAAATCGGTTGTTACGTCGTAGATACTTAGTTCAGCCTCATTTCTTACTCTGACTAAGAAAGCAGCTTCCTCGAGGTGGTCGTCTGCCGTTGGGTGATTAGCATTCTTAGTTGCTGGTTGTGATTTTGAGGTGGAGTTTCCGGTAATGTCATTCGGCATTGCCCGTTCTGCTTTCACTTGTTTGACCTTTTTGAAGAAGCGACGAGAGATGTATGGGACGACAATTTCCAAGGCAAACCCAACAATTTGTGCTGTTACGGTGAAATAGATGACTTGCTTCTTTAACCGGTCAGGGTTGATTTGGAAATCGACTTTTGGTGTAGTCATTTGCTTTTCGTTTTCTGCGAATGGTTTTACTGTCAATTGGAAGACATCCAAATGTGGCACGATGATTTGGGCGAAAGGTACGTAGACGAATGCTGTCAAAAAGATTGGTAGATACGAAGTGATAAAGTTCAAGACGAATATTTTGGAAACCATTGCGTTTTCGTGTGCTAATCCATGTTAGAGAAAAGTATTAGCTTACAAAAGAGTATTTCTTACCATCGACCGTCTCATAATTTTCAATATCAGTCAATCTCGCGGCAAATCCAGTGAGAAGTGTCGACAGAGTAGGCATCATGACTGTCAAGATAACAGTTGGGAGGAATACCTGAGATAATTAGATAAAATTTTACATTTTCGGGATGGAACCTTACTAGGTAGGTTTTGAATGGACCACTGTAGACCTCCGAAATGAAAACCTCAATACCAAAGCACAATGCAATCAAACTTCCAAGAATCAAGGCTGCTGCAAGAGCGAATGGAACTTGAAGCAATTGTCTTGACAGTCTTTTGATAGGGGAGTATACCTTGATCTCCTCGCCTGTGATTGGGTCCTTCACTACACTCTCGTGTTTGAAGTCAGGACGCTTGTGCTGGATTTTGGATACCCCTCGAACACCCCATTGAACAGCGAGATCAACCTCCTGCTTCTTCCAGTATTCAACAAAGACGATACACCATAATCCATTGATGATTGCATAGATAGGCGAAAATTGACCAAGTACCACCCAAGAACAGAAACCAAATCCGGCGGGGAAAGTCAAGAACAGGAAATATGATTGCAAGAATGCAAAGTAGAATGCAATCTTTTCGCCGAATCGGTTTCGGATTTCGGTCAGATCCTTTTGATTCAAGAAATACTTTGAAGTCAAGTCCTTGATCCACGCCTTGTTGAAGGCATGGTCGTGCAAAGCGAATATCGACTCCACTGCCTTCCATTTGCCTTTCTTGGGTGTAATACCTGCCCCTCCCTCGTTTGTTGGTTTTGTTATCAACAGATAGACAAGACGTAGTCGTTCGGCTTCGATTATGGGTTCGCCGGAGAGGTTGGATTGCATGTCCTTTTCCGGGGCAATTGCTCGTACTCCATAAAGCCAGTCTTGTACCCGACTTCGATATACCTCAGCCCGAAGGTGTCTGTCCGAGGTGACCTTGACAAAGATCAATACCGCGAAGTTGTCTCCATTCCGTACTTCGGTTGCGAGGCCGACGTTGTTCAGTGCCTTTATCAGCTCCTCGAATTCTCGTTGGGCTTTTCCTTTGTCTACCATGATTAGTTTCACCGTCTAACACGTTGGGATAGTCTGCATAACATACCGGTACCCGCAAAGCGATAGTCAATCACAAAGTCGACCCTATCTTACCGTCAGCATTTTCTTGGAATTTCTTCTTGCCCACATACTCAAAGTTTGTGTGCAACGCATTGCCCAAGTCCGTATTCGGCTCGTAGAGGTTCTTGAGAGAAGCCATTATGCTGGCAAAGTTGCTGGCAGAGCTTGCTCAGCTGGTACGCACGCAGTTGGGAGTATTATTGAGGAGGGAAGATCCAAGAATCCGGACGGGAGAGGCGAAAGCTGAGGAGTTCTTTCATGCCCTCAATGACGTCATGCTAGTCCCCACAAGTGTCTTCGCTTTCAACACCTGCAGTGCGTGCACTTACTCCGTGCGCGCGGTCCAGAATCGCCCAAAATCACACCAAAAACTACTGACTTCTTCGGCTCATTATAAAGCAACCCCCTTATCAATTACTTCCAAACTGAGTAGAGAGAATTGAATAGCTAGATATTTGAGTTCTCTACCTAGGTAACATTTAATATATCATAGGGTGGTTTATAATAGGTGCTCAATTTATCTCTTAGAGGATTTGTTAGTAGAATATTAGTCCCTAAAATCGTAGACGTACCTTAAATGCTATTGCTAAGATGTCAGTTAGGGATGTGTTCTTCTCATAAATCTCTACTTATCCTGTCGCGGTAACGATATCCTATACTACATTTTTACTGAGTTATAAAGCGGTAAAGAAGGCGACTTTTGGTGTGTTTTCGCCTAAATTTGAAGGGTGCGCACGGAGTATGGTTCCCGTCCGCTGCATGCAAACGACCTCGGGTAAAAAGTGCGGGGACCTCCGGGACGAGGCGAGGGGAAGTTCGGAATGGACGAGACCAAGATTTCAATAGACCGTAGCTGATTGGTTGCCGCTGCCCGTCTCCCGATATTCTGCTGTGATGCTGAGGGGTCGCAGGCACCTGCAGACTACTACTAACGACCCCTCGACCTCGACCTCGACCTACTTGTAGTTACAACTAGATCCATCTCCACCAGACGACGTACTGTAGCCCTCCTGTAGTTTTCGTTTTAATGGCCATCGTTTCTATCCGGTACCAGTCCCGTGACCTGATCGCCTTGCTCCTCCCGCACCCCGTTGCTCCAACCCTCCAGCTCCCCTCCCTCCTCCACAACCCGCTTCCGTTCATGCGGGGCAGGATCGTGAATGTTCGCCGGTTTCGAGATTCATCGTCCGTCAACCATGAAAGGGAAATGGACGGGATGAAAAGGGTTGCATTGCTGCTCTAGAGCCTCTTCACCCGCATTGCTCCGATGGCATTCACTGTTCGCGCCGGTCCGTTTTCGAAAAGTTGCTCTCCCTCTCAAGGGATCCTGTGGCGCGAGCTAATAACCCTTATGGGAACTAGACCCTCATTGGCTAGCATGTCCTACGATATATGGCAGTCGCTCCACCTTCACTTCCGCGGCATCGTTCAATGCGAGACGTCGTCCTCCTCGTCCTGCTGCTCCACCAATACTTCTACAACACTTCCATGCCCTAAGGTGCAAGCATCCGAGTACTACCCGTTCGAGCCCACATTACCAGAGTCACAGCCGAAGCCTCAGCTCCTCCCGCAACATGTCCAGCTCTTTAAATAACAGCGTCGACCCCATCGAGAGAACTTCCTCTCCATATTCCGATCCACGTCAAATCGGTCCCAAGTCGAAGATTCTCGCAACTCGCACCTCCAACTTCCACTCGACCTCACTCAGAAACATGGTTACCGTGAATACAGTCAACAAGACGGCCCTCCACCCGGGAGGAGTCCAGTACGTGGTTCCCTCGTCTGCCTCACCCTTGAACAACTTCCTAACACGATGACAGACCGGTCAAGGAACACACAGAACTCGAGGAGGAGCTTCACGAGAAGGCACACATCGACTATGATCGTGTTGCGATTGTACGTAAACACTCGCGGATCTCTTCTCTCACTTCCACGTTGCCCCTCCAGGACTCCACGGGGGGACATCTGCTGACGTCTACTCCTTCACCTCACAGGTTCCCAACCCAAGTGTCGCTGCCCTCTACGAGGATGCCCTCGTCTACGAAACTGGTTCGGCCATGACCTCGACCGGTGCCCTCACAGCATACTCAGGAGCAAAGACTGGTCGTTCACCGTTAGATAAACGTATTGTCAAGGAACCTAGTTCAGAAAACGAAATCTGGTGGGGGTAAGTCGATGTCAAAATCCACTTTTCGCCCTCCACAAGTCACTAACAAGCGTTCCAGTCCAGTCAACAAACCCATGTCACCCGATGTAAGTCCAAATCCCATGTTCGGCTTGCCGCGGCAATGCTTTTACGAGCAGCGAAAACGCTTCCGGCGCCGGCAATTTCCCCACATTCCAGCGGTGCATCCGTCACAACATCGCAACTCGCATTTTTACATTTTTCCCATCCATTTCATTTCAACCCATTTCTCTCTCCGCATCTAGCAAAAATCCCTCGCCTGAAATCACTCAATGGTGGCAAACTCGACAGCCGAAAACACTGATACCCCGCAATCTTCTGAGGGGTCAGCTTCCATGCGCCATTATGTCATTTTTTCTCGGCATCTTTTTTTGGAATCTCACGTGCAAATTTGAACAACAACATCACCTCAAGGATGACAAAGTTGCTAATTGTTTTCACAATAGGTCTGGAAGATCAACCGAGAACGTGCCATCGACTACCTAAACACAAGAAACCGTATCTACGTCGTCGACGGTTTCGCAGGATGGGACCCAAAATACCGCATCAAAGTCCGAGTCGTGTGTGCTCGTGCCTATCACGCTCTCTTCATGCGCAATATGCTCATCCGACCAGATCGAAGTGAACTCGAGCATTTCCACCCAGATTACACCATCTACAATGCCGGTTCCTTCCCAGCCAATAGATATACCGAAGGTATGACATCCGGAACTTCTGTTGCTCTGAACTTTGCCGACAAGGAGATGGTCATTCTGGGTACCGAGTACGCCGGAGAAATGAAGAAGGGTATTTTTACCGTTCTCTTCTACGAGATGCCCGTCAAGCACAATGTCCTCACTCTTCACTCCTCGGCCAATGAGGGTAAGAATGGCGACGTCACAGTCTTCTTCGGTCTCTCTGGAACTGGCAAGACCACTCTTTCAGCTGATCCACAACGTATGTTAATCGGTGACGATGAGCACTGCTGGAGTGATACCGGTATTTTCAACATCGAGGGAGGATGCTATGCCAAGTGTGTCGGTCTCTCAGGCGAAAAGGAGCCAGATATCTTCAACGCTATCAAGTTTGGATCGGTCTTGGAGAATGTTGTCTTCAGTCCCGAAACTCGTCTTGTTGACTATGATGATACTACTCTCACCGAAAACACCAGATGTGCTTATCCAATCGAGTATATTGACAACGCCAAGATTCCTTGCTTGTCGGAAAACCACCCCACCAACATCATCCTTCTCACCTGCGATGCTCGTGGTGTTCTTCCACCTATCTCGAAGCTCGACTCGGCCCAGACCATGTTCCATTTCATCTCTGGATATACCTCAAAGATGGCCGGTACGGAAGATGGTGTCACAGAGCCACAAGCTACATTCTCGTCGTGTTTCGCACAACCTTTCTTGGCTCTTCATCCTATGCGATATGCTAAGATGTTGGCCGAGAAGATTGAGAAGCACCAAGCCAACGCTTGGTTGTTGAACACTGGATGGGTTGGAGCCGGTGCTGCTACTGGTGGCAAGCGTTGTCCACTGAAATATACCCGTGCCATTCTTGACTCTATCCACGCCGGCGAGCTTGCAAAGGTCGAGTATGAGAGATACGAGACATTCAACCTTGCAGTTCCAAAAACCTGCACCGGTGTTCCATCAGAACTACTGAATCCAAGGAATGCATGGACTGCTGGGGATGAGAGTTTCAGAAACGAGGTTACAAAGCTTGGAGGACTTTTCGTTGAGAACTTCAAGAAGTATTCTGATGAGGCTACCCCAGAGGTCATCGCCGCTGGTCCACAAGTCAAGGTTTGATTAATGAAGCGTTTCCTTTAGGTTATTCCTTAGGTTAGGACAACTTGCATGGCGTTAACATCTTGTGGCTGCTTTTCAGCTGTACCATATCTGTCAGCATACTATATACTTTTATCAATGAAATAAAAACATTTAAAAGTCTGATATTCTTGTACCCTGTAAATTAGTGATAGTATCGTCACTTCTCTCGGAGACGTGAGTCTACATTCTATGTTAAATTGGGGTATTAATAGCTCAGGGTTGGTTGGCTTAGTATTTCTTACAAGTAGCGCTTAAATGTGATTAACTTTCAAGTACTATGTAAAAATAATAGCCATTATTACGATTCTATTATATCAGAATACTATACTACTATATAGAGAGTCTAAAGCCTCTAACTACTATTAAACTATTAGGATACTATAATCTTAAGTAATAAAAGTCTCTAAGAGGTTTTTATAAAAATATTTATTAGCTTTTTCTATAATATTTATACTCTCTAAAAGGAGATATATATAGTTTAGAGAGTACTTTAGTTCTTTTATATATAAGTAGAGAGTAAAACTATTAATTACGTAAAGATAAAAAAAACCTCTTAATAACTAAGTAGTATCTTAAAACCTATAGATACTCGATTAAGCTACTCGGTATCTCTCTAATAAAACTCGGCGAGCTTAAAGGTTTCTAGGCTAGTAAGTCGCTCTTTATATTATAACTTAAAGACTAGCGGTAGAAACTTAAAGACTAGCGGTAGATAACTATCTAAAGTTTTATATAACGAAGTATATACTAACTATATATTTCGAAGGCTAGTTATCTTTATAAGAACGATTTTATATATTCTATTCTATGTTATAATAGTATTTAGTTCTATATAGTCTATATAGAGTTTACTATCCCCTTAGCTACTATTAGGCTTAAAGCTAGCGTCTAACAAATTAATAAACTATAAGAAGCTATATTAAGCGGAGAATAATAGTAAAATTATAGAAAAGTTAATAAAAGTTAATAAAAGGTCTAATAACTACTAGATAGATATAATACCTAAGTGTTACTATATTCTATTAAAATTACATATATTAAAGAAGTATTTTATAAGACATCGATGAAATTAGTATAAGTACGTATTAATTATTAATCTAATTAATAATCTAATTAATATAACGTGGTTTACTACCGAGCGACGTATATTACCGAGCAACGTATATTACCGAGCGACGTACTTTTCTCTACTCTACTATCTAAAGGGTAAAATTAAATAATTATAACATATTATATGAATTAATCTAAATCTGAATCTAATGAACTAGAAGTATCTACAGCCTCTTGACAAGTTCGTGTATTATGACTAGACTTTCTATAGATACTATATTGTCGCCTAGACGGCTGCCTCTTCTTTTGCCTACCCCCCTTAGAGCGCTTGTCGCGTCGAGCCTGTTCCTCTACTTCCTTCTAAGCTAATACGTCCTACGCATCCTCTATAGTAAGTGCTCCCTCTTGACGAACCCGAGTCTTTTTAACCCTCCGGCATTTACTTAGTACTTTATTTACCTTGCGAAGAGTATAGACTTCGGCTAATAATAAAGTCATCTCATAAGCTAACAGCTTCGTACCCTTAGCTAATACAGCTACTATCTAGAAAATAGAGGTTAGCGAGCTTCTTTAATAACGTATAATCTGATTCTTAACTAATGTCATCTATAAAAGAGTATTAGTTAGGTTGTAAGGAGTCTGTGAGACCTATAGGTTAATATTAGTAGAGGGGGTAATAGTAAGCGTTAGAGTCTATAATCTTATATCAAGCTTTAAAAGAATAGCTTACAGGTTAAAAGGTACTAAGCTAGCTCTACGGAATCTAGCTTAGCTATTCTAAGCTGTTATAGAGGCTAAATAGGCTGCTTTAAAAGCGAGAAAGAACTCGACCTTTGTAATATAGTTAATATAAGCTTTAATAAAAGTCTTAATTTCTCGACTATATACTCGTTTTAAGATACTAAAACACTTAATATTAAGTAGCTAGGTTAAATGAGAGGAATAAGGAGGTAAATAAAGAGTAATAATATTATATACCTTATAGTACTCTTAGAATTCGGCTGACTCGTAACTCTTATGTCTATTAAGGACAAGTATTTAATATAGACCCTTTACTCGAGTAGAAGTATACTTGTTAAAGTACTTAAGCTATTCTAGACCTATCTTATTATTTGTCTATCTGTTACTTATAGGTTTAATAACCTAGTTATATAAGAAGCCGCCCTTAGTATACTAACTTATAAGATGATTCTTCCCTTAAACTACTAAAAACAGAGGGATACTCTAACCTTTACTATTAATATAAATAATTACCGTCGCTTATTCCCGATTGCCTAGCTAAACTGCCTTGCCTCTACTACGTCGATCTACGCGAGTTACAACTATTACTAGAGAGATTATATCTATTATAAAGCCTGTCTGTCAAGGGTTACACCCGTAGAGTGAGTCTTAGAGTACTCTAGCGACGTGAGCACGTGACCTCGCTTAGTAACGCAACGCATTAATCGCAACGTATTAACTTAATAGAACCTTAGAGAGAATATATAGTAGAATCCTCTAGAATAAGTAGACTAAGTATATAAGGTAGTAAGGACTCTACTCTAGAAAGGACAATCGAATCTTCTTATATATAGACACCTCTATAGTTTAATTTATTAGTATTTACTATAAGTCCTAATACTGTCTTATTAAAGTTATAGAGATTAGAGTCTATAATACTATATTTCGCCTATATATTCTTAACTAGTTATACTACGCGCTAATAAGCTCTAGATCTTTATATAAGGCTCTTTAGAAGTTATAAACGCGATTAAAACGCGTCTTTAACTCTAGTCGTCGTTAAATAAATCGATATACTTAGTTCTTACCGACGTATAGTACCCCTCGAGATTTAAGTAGGAGATTCGCTATATCTTTAACACTAGTTAGACGAGGCGTAAATCCTCTCGAATCTAGATCAAGTATATATTAAACAATTATATCCTCCTCTAAGCTGTTTAATTTATAATAATTAGCTTTAATTTTAGAGTAATAGGTTCGGCTAGCTATTCTATACTAAAGTATTACTTTAGGAACCTTATATATCTTTACTATAGAGCGTTTACTTAGCTTTTTAGACGTTCGAATAGCCTCGATAGCTAGAATAACTTACGCTTCTTAGGTTTAAATTTATATAATAAATAGTTAAAAAAAACGCGTATTAAAGTTTATAAGTAGTAGAGTAGAGAAAAGTACATCGCTCGGTAATATACGTCGCTCGGTAGTAAACTACGTTAATTAGATTAGATTAATAATTTTAGATTAATCTAATTAATTGTGAGAGGCTTGGATTAAGGGGGTCGAGTAAACTAGAGGCTCGGCAAGCGAGGGGTATCCGCGAGGCACAGGGTATACGACAGCAGCCCGACAGCAGCCCGCAACCGGGTCGAAGCCAGGGATACTAGAGATGTTTTCAGGAATGTAGGGAGACTAGGGATGTTTTCAGGAATGTAGGGATACTAGGAATATACAGATAGGAAGGGGTATTCAAGGGGTCTAGATATATATAACTAGAAGGTTAGATAGAGGTATAAGAGGGGCATCGATTATTCTATATTATAATAGAACACTAGTAGTTCTATCACGTCTACGTACTCTACTACTTATTTAGTTCCTTATATTAATATAGCTAAATATAGTATAATTTAGCTAGTTGAAGCTATTTAGTTCTCTATAAAAAACAATTATCCTTAAATCTCACTTCCTTCTCTTCTATCGCCTCTCGCTCTTTCTCTTCTTCTATTTCTTCTCCTATATATATACTATAAGCTTTAAAGCTATACTTTCTTTCTATATTCTAATAAATCCTATAGCTTCTTAGTTAAAGAGAAGATTAATAAGAATAATATAGAGTTCTAATATATTTCTATTAGATTTTTAATCTAATTTATAAGGTATATTATAGAATTATTTTAGAAATTAAGTAGTTTCTAAGTATCTATAAGGATTATAAAGCTAATTATTATATATATTATTAATAATATATATATACTTAGTATATAGTTTATTTAATATATAATAAAGAAGTAATTTAAGATAGCTCGCTTAGCTTTATAGTACCTAGTAGCGCTACTTCGAACGCTACCTCGAATTACCTAACCGATCGAACCGAGTCGAACCGAATTAATTAATATAATCTAATTAATTAATAGCTTATTAATCTAATTATTACTTATACTAGATAAAATTAAGTATTTCTATTAGTATTATAGACCTAGCTACTGCCGAGCGTGTAACTCGCTTACAGCTGCTCGCCGGCGTCTATAAAGCCTACTATTTCTAGCCTAGCCTAGAACTATTCCTGTAACGGATCGACATTTCTATACTTATTAATTCCTTAGCTATCCCTATATTATAGGACCTCTAGAAGTCTCCTCTTTCCTTCTCTTCTCTTCTTTAGCTTTAGATCTTTAATTAAACTACCTCTTACTCCTCTAATTATCCGCTACACCTGTGTCTACTATAGGTAAGGATAACTACTAGAGAGCTAGTAGATTAGGTTCGTTACAATTAGCTCGCTAGAGCCTTAGCGCTCTACTTTAATTCTAATTAATAATTATAGCTAAGAGGATAGAAGTTATAGAGGATATACTATTTAATTTAGAGGTACTTAATACTTACTAGGCTATAGAGAAGTAGAGTTTAATAGAGGAAGAGAAGAGTTTATAAGTAGTCGATGTCGAATATATTAGTAGTATATAGAATATATCTACCTAGAGGTTTAAAGAAGAGAGAGAGAGTTATCTAACATTCCTTTAGTTCTATAGTTTTCTCTATAGATGTAGAGAGAGAGTAGAGTAGAAGTCTAGCTAAAATTAAAATAAGTAATTAATAATAATTAATAATACCTAGATAGAGAACGAGGTTTATTTCTTTAACGCTCTATTATTACTTATTATCTCCTTCTTTTTAATTTCTATAGTAGAATAATTATATCCTTAATAACTAAACTAAGAAAAACTACTATTTCTAATATATGCTAGAAATTATTCTTTATTTCGAGCTAGTTTTCTCGCCTTTACTAAAGAAAAGTAATAAGAGAAGAGATAGAGGGGTTAGGCAGAGGTGATAGAAGGACTTATTTATAGTATTAAACGAAAGGAATTCTAGTAATAGTAGATCCGTTTAAAAGAGTACTACTTACACCGAGTTAGCTATTTAAGGACATTCTATAGATAGATAAAGGTAGGTAGGTATTTAGTTAAAAGTACTTAGGCTAATATTTAGTAAACGTCTCCTAGCTTATTACTACTTTTTTAGTACTAAAATTAAGCGATTACTATCTAAACCCCTTTACTTTACTTTATAGTTTCTTAATAACTATAATACTAAAATAGCTAAATAATATAGAAAAATAAAGAGAGGAAAGAAGTATATTTATAAGACTTTACTATAAGAGGTCTTAATATAATAACGCTCTTCTAAAGAGAGATAGATAGAGTAATTATAAATCTAAGAAAAACATCTAAGAGAGTAATTAAGAATAAGAGGTATAATAACTTCTATAGTTAGCTTTAATTTCTACTTTATTCTATAGAAATACACTTATTTCTATAAGCAACTATAGTGAAAAGGGGAGTAGTATATATGCGAAAAACGAGCTAATAATTAGGTGAGAACATTTACTAAATATTAGCCTAAGTAGAGTAGAGGAGACAGTAGAGGTATAATCAGAAATCAACCTAAGGAAGGTCTAGAAAAATATCAACAAGTAAGAATAGAAAGTCAAAGTAAAGAAGAGAAAGTATATAAATATAAAACGTATATATAGCTAGCGCCTAATAAGTTTTCACTACAGTATACGCGAGGTCGGGTCCTAATACGTTTACTACCGGTGGTAGGTTTATAATTAGCTTAGGTAAGCGTAGTAAAACCTAACGTACTTCACTAGCCTCTTGCCGTCCCTAGCCTATAGCCGTGTCCCTATCCCCTCAACTAGTATTTCGCCAGCCACTTTTAGCGCCTTGGCGCTCCGATCCCCTACTAAAAATTGAGGGCATTCAGACGTTTGCTATAACATCTCTATTCTAGACTATGATACCGGGCAAAGCAATTACTATCCTTATAGAGGGTAACTATATAGACTTTACAGCTAAACAGAGACCTTTTCCTACATCCGGATCCCTTGATATTTAGTGGGATATTCGTTGAAAGCTCCCTTAAAACCTTCCTCTTCACTGCCCGGGATACCCCCTCATTCTTACATATAACACAATCCCCTTGACCCCCCATTCGGACCAAGGAGTGCTCTGACCTCTTATTGTTATTGACTAAAGAGATTTTAGTTGATTTCCTCTTCTAGCGTGTTTCCGTAGCAATTCTAAAGCAGTGATTAATGATCTCCGTCCTAAAGGCTACCTGGTCAGTCCACTTCTCGTTAGAAGGCACTTCCGCGTAGAAACTGAGTAGGTAGGCGTTTGTAATAGCTGTATCTTCCTCTCAATTGACCAAAGATTGGTGGCCTCCTCTCCGACAGAGCATCTGTACCGAATTTGGCTTTTTGAGTTGATTACCTCGATCTACAGCGCCCATTTGGTGGTTATAACGGTGTTGGTACTCAGGAATCGCAAGCCAGGCAGTAGCGTTTGAGCCGAAGGGTACACGTGCTGTTTTTGCGGAAGAAGAGGTCTCTGAGAGGCGTTTACGGAGGCACTCTACCTCCCTCTGGCCGTCACTCTCTGTAGACATTGAAAGTACTAAAGCATTGTCTTTCCACGCCATTATATTGTATTTGCCGTCTGGAGATAATGTAGTAAAGAGGGTGCCCTAGGGGATTGAATCCTTCCTTGCGTCTTGAGCTTTCATTTCCGCAAAACGCTTAATAATACCGCTTTTGACTATTACTATACCTGTTACCCCCTAACCACGCTCTCTCCTATATAACAACAACTTTGTATTTGTAAACAAGTTATCAAGGTAGACGTAATAGCCTCTCCCTTGATTAGGTAGCCTAGCTATCAAGTGTACGACTACAGCGGACGAGGTGTTAGTTCCAAGAGCTTTAGGTTGAGTGATTTTCCAAGGACTGAGCCTACCCCTTGCCGGATTACTCTTTTTAGTCTCTTTCTAGTGGAAAACCTAGTTAAAAAAGAAGCTCTGGTTAGCTAGGACCCAGATCTTATAACCTTGATCAATAGGCTTGCCGGGGATCTTCAAGGTGTTGTAAGATTAGCCTTGGAAACGAGATATAGCCTCATCTATAGCAACGTTTTTACTAGGGGTCTAGAGAGTCTAGGAGGTCTCTAGAATATAAGTATTCAGAGGTTCTAACTAAAGACTAATTAGAAAGAGTCTGGACTGTTAGGAATAAGGCTTACCTGGTTAAAAACAGCTTTAAATTCATGTTCTAGATCAGCTATATAGAGCCGGAAAGCTGTGTGGATAGCTTTAAACCTCCGAAGGCTCATAACAGCTGAAACTGGATGATCTGGCTATAAGAGTGAAGATGATTTCTAATAGTCTAGTATCTTGTTTTCTATGTGAATTCCTATATAAAACTGTATACCCAGGTAGCTGTAAGCTTCTAGAATCGTTAGAGGCTTCTATCGCTAGATCCGAGCACCTTTAGAGGTCTTCTTTGTCTATAAAGTAGCCTCTAACTCCTGATCTTGACGTGTATTTGTGTTATTAACGAGTATCTGGATCTGTTCCTCTAGAAAAAACAATAAAAACAGTCCCTACGCGTCAATAGGCTTAATATGCGGTGGTAGGTTAACACGTGTGGAAAAGGGGGGTAAATCCATCGGAATAAAGGTCGTATCGGTCTCTAGAATAGAGGGTAAATTAGAGCGTGTAGTGGCAGGATCAGTAGAATCAGCTACAACGTTTTACATGATATTCAGTAGTCAATTAAGTGTAGAATGATGACAATACGTTAGTTTGTTTACATAGTTTATTTACCTGCACTTTGGTGGGGATCCCGCCAAGACGCTAAAAGTGGCTGCGCCAGTTAAGGGGATATATCAACTAATATAAAATATATATATATTACGATTACAACCTAATCTACTATAATAAAACCTATACTAACTAATGCGCTGATATTTATAGTATATAGGTAATAATATAATAATAACGCGACACATTTAGTAGGGACACGGCCATAGGCTAGGGACGGCAAGAGGCTAGTGAAGTACGTTACCACCGGTGGTAAACGTATTGGGACCCCGCGAGGTCGAGTGAGCTTAGTCATCAAAATTACATTCCGATCTTCAATTCATGAACTTCATCGAAACCTCCATCCCCCGACCATCCACCTCCTAGACATACCTCCCCTCCGCAAACATGTCTATGTTCAGATCCAAGAAGCTGGATCTCGGTTGTTTTGTCAACATCAAGGTGATCCGCGATCACACCAAGAGGAAGGTCTTCGCAGAGAACGAGCCAGAGAGGTACGATCACCCCTAGCGCAGCCAACACCCCCTCCCATGAAGCCCTCTTTCTCGCAGTCAATTGAAGCGCGTGTTGATGAGATAAATGTGCTGATTTATGCCTGTCAATCAACAGACAAGCGCTCCGATACATCATCCGCAATTTGGCCCTTCCCCAGCGAACCCGAGTACAGGCGCAATTGCAATTAGCACAGATGCACTGCTACACACGCTCAACACAAATCAGAAACCGATGTATAGAAGGAGGGAAGGGACGTGGTGTATTGAGAGATTTCAAGATGACAAGGGTACGTTGAGCCAACTGCTGTTGGAAGAATTGCGGATTGGAATGCTACTGTTAAGATGCAAGGACTAACAATGGTTCTCACAGTATAACTTTCGAGTAAATGCCTTGGCTGGAAAATTACCTGGTGTGAAGAAGGCTAGTTGGTAAATGTGGTGGGATGGAGGAAGAGAGCGATGTATAATGAAACCTGGGCGAAAAATACTATGTGTACAATATGGGCGGAGTTTGGGAAGACATCAATGTTAGCTTATACCCCTTTCCGGACAATCAAGCTGCGTATTTTTGACGATCAGTGTTAATGCTTTAATTCCAATTGCTTGGGGGCTTTTCAAAGTTCGGGCGAAAAATCCACAGTTGGATACAATTCCGTATTACCCTAATAGGCGTATAGCTAGAAAGTAATTACCCAAAATATTGTAGAGGGCTGTCGAGGACAGGATCGGAATTGGATTTAGCATTTTCTCATAGTATTTACTTCTTGTTAAGATATGAAAATAAAGGAGAGGATTCATTTTCTATCCTCACGTAGGGAAATTGGGTACTTCTCTTCTATAAGTAATTCTTAACTTGAGAACAAGATTATTAGATAGAGATTATGAAGTACAGTAATAGATGTTTGTTGCCTCAGGCAGAGGCTGAAGGCTGAAAGGCAGCCGGCAGCCGCAGCCATCAAGAGCGGTGCAGCTGGAAATGTACTTCGCCTCGCGCTCCGCCTCAAGATCGTGAAATGATCGCGAATCACTTGACGCACCGTGTGTTGGTTGGCCCAACTGACCTGGCACATGATTTAGACACCATGATTGCCCCCTAAGGTGCAACCTCCCTTCCCTCCTCTTCGACCTGAGGTGACACCCAACGTTCAACGGCCAGCGGAGGCCATCAGTGGACCACTTTCTATAAATTCCATCCTCCGCGCCACGAGCCCAACCCCAACCCCAATTTCTCCCTCAACCCAACGTCTCAACGCGCAACCCCAATAGGGATGGGCCCTCCAGGAAAGAAACCCAAGCGGAAAGCGACCTTTCCTTGGGAAAGACGCCAGAGTCTCTACCAACCTCTGACCGCCATGGACAAACTCCTCGACTCCCCCCTTCGCGCGATGATGCTGTTTGTCCATAGCCTCTTGGTCTCCTTGCGCGGGGCACCCTTTCAGCCTCACCGATCGAAACCCCCCATCAAAATAGTCTGTATATCAGACACCCATTCGAACATCGTCCCAGTTGCACACGGCGACGTCTTGATCCACGCGGGGGATCTCACCAATAAAGGAACAGTCGAGGAGATACAAGCACAGCTGGATTGGCTGGACTCTCTACCTCACAAGGAGAAGATCATCATCGCGGGAAACCATGATAGTTATTTTGATACCAAGTCGAGAAGAGCGACGGATATTGGCAAGGAGTTGGATTTGAAGTCTATCCATTATCTGGAAAATGAATCTCTGACTTTGAAATTCAAAGGCGGGAGGGCACTCAACTTCTACGGAAGTCCTGATATTCCTCAGTGTGGCGGAAGTGACTTTGCGTAAGTTCCCAATTTTGATTTCCTTGCTATGATAAAATACTGACTAAATGTAAGCTTCCAATACCCACGCGACCTACCCTCTTGGGACACTTCGATCCCTCAAGATGTCGACGTCCTCATAACCCACTCCCCTCCCCTATACCATCGAGATCTCAACTTAGGTTGCGCCGGCCTCCTGGAAAGGATATGGCAAGTGCGCCCCAAGCTCCACGTCTTCGGTCACATACACTCCGGCCACGGGCGCGAAGCAGTATTTTGGGACGAAGGACAACGGGCCTACGAAAGACTCATGGACCGAAAGACTAAAGGGATATTCGCAGATTTGATCCCCAGTTCCGCCTGGCTTGACGCCATGAAAATCGTCTGGTATGGTGTGAAGGGGATTCTGTGGCAGAGATTGATGGTTGGTCCTTCTGGTGGCAATGGCGGACTACTGTTGAATGCTGCGGTGGTTTACCAGAGCACTACGGATGTTGGCAATCCTATCCAGGTTGTTGAGTTGTGAAAAGGTGGAGATGTAAATGTGCCCTTTATATGAGATATAGCCCTGTTCAGCTATACATGCTACATATAGTACACTTTTTTAATTAAAAAAAACAAGTTATGAAATACCTTAATGGTTCAGCCTATGGTAGAGACATAAATCTCCATATCTATATAGTATCAACATAAAGGATGACAAGTCCAGGACTTATTAAAGTCTCGTTCACCAAGTACGAATAGTTCAGATACAAGATATTGCGTCACCCAGCTGTACTAACAGAAAGCATTTCATCACAAAGACTCGCTTTCTAATTTCGCTATGCTAATAAAAATAAAAAGACTAAAGCCGATCGCTATGCTATCCCTCATATCCATGGTTTCCCACCCAGTCCTGCATGGCAGTATATCTATCTATAGTCGTAAATTCGTGAAATCGTAACCCATACTTTCGTCATCATCCCAATCCATCCAATGCAAAACCAACACATCTTGCCAAAGGTATGTTCTCCCAGCGTATGTATGACCCCCTATATCTATCCATCCATCCTATTCCACGTCCCTCGTTAGATACCCTACTCGTCATCAGAATCCAAATCCATATCCTCCTGCACATAGTAAAAATATGGCAACTCCCTAAACCCCTCCGGCAACACATCCCCCTCCACATCAACAACCTCCTCACAACTCTCCGGCTCCTCCAACTCCTCAATCCTCGGCGGCGGATCATCAAAGATCAAACTCTCCACCTTCCTCCGCAATCTCCTCGCGCTCGTGGCGCCCTCAAAGGTCGCAGGTTGAATATCCTCATCATCCGTATCACTGCCAATACTCTGACTCAACGTGCGCTTCTGCACGCTTCCCGAACTCCTCCTCTTCCGCCTCTTCTCCGCCCGCATCTTCTCCAACCAGGCCTCCCTTTGTGTCTCCAGATCCGGCTCGGGGTCGATCACCGCCTCATTCTCATTCTCGCATCGCAGGTTCTGAATCCCCGAGTAGAGATTCTGATCGAGTTCTAGCCCTTTGATGGAGCCCCGATCGGATACCGCGTCCTCGTACTCGTGTGGTCTGATGACCGAGTCCTCATCGCTGTCGAAATCGTCGTAATCCGAATCATGGAATTCATCAATGGTAAAGGTGCCCTCTCCCACACGAATCGCTTGTTTGCGAGGAGGTATAGATGCTCTGCGAGGAGCGGGGGAGGAGGAAGCCTCGGAGCGTGGTGGCCTGCCGGATGTCGAGGACTGGACCGAGTCTGGGGTCGAGGACCGTGGGGAGAGATCTGCCGCACGCGGGGACGGCATGTAGGAAAATGAATTTCCTGGGCCGTTGGGTATAATGCCTCCATTCCCATGATGAGCTGGTATATGCTGACCGGTAAAAACCTGTCCATGGCGGCGGCTCTTCCCAAAGGCATATGCAGAGGAAGAAGTAGTGGTAGTGGGGGTTTGTGGAGGAGAGGAAGGCCCCGCTTGCTGCGTAAAATTGAAATTGGGCGTGGCAGGCCGCATCGCTGCGTTTTGGAGAAGGTGGAGTTTCTTCTTCTGGTGCTTCTTTGCGAATTGGAAGACCGTGCTCTAGCACCAGTTTGGATGTACGGGTAGGTAGATTCGTAGGTCAAGGCGTTAGTGCCCGCGGTAAATATCTCCAACAAGGAGAGAAGAGTCGAGGAGGATTGCAGTTCATGATAAGCAGTGGACGGGCGGAAGAAAGGGGGGGGGGGGTCCAATCTCTCGACTTGTTTCGCGCGAGAACAAGTGTGCGATTTGTGGTGGGTGATGGAATGGTCAGGACGTGGGTTTGGGTGTCCGGAGGGATGAATCTCTAGGATGGAAGAGTGGGAAGAGAAAATGTGCAACTGTGCGGCAGAGGCCAAACTTATACCTGACGCGAGATGGATGGGCCAGCGAACCGCGAACAGCGAACAGCCAACCACCACACCTCCACTCACCCAGGCACAAGGCAGGGCAGGGCAGGGCAGGGCAGGGCAAGCCCTCGCCGACAACCGCGTGGGTACTCGAGTACTCGAGTAGGTTGTAAGGCAGGAGAGTAGGTTGCAGCAGAGGTTACAGCAGAGGTTGCAGCAGAGGGGGAAAAGAGGAAAGAGGACTTTTCCCAGAGGTGTCGAGGAGGTGTGCAGGTGTGCAGGTGGGCAGGTGGGCAGGTGGGGAGAAAGGTGGAAAAAGAGAAAAAAATAGCCTGAGGTGCCCGTGGTCCCAAGGTGGTCGGGCATCAATGGGTGTCTGTAGGTCTACCGTAGAGCCCCCTCCCCCCCCTGGTCGTCATTCCGAATGGCACCCACCGTAGAAGACTCCGTAGAGGGCAATTCAAGAGGCTCTAGAGTCTCCAATCCCGAGCTCCCCCCGACATCGCAGACCCCCCTTGCCCAACGCTCCCAAATATTTCCAGAGAGCAAACTGGAACGAATGCAACACCACCGACCAAACACCTGGACAAACATGGGAGAACCAAGAATCCGTTCCGCCGCGCTGAACCGCAACACCAACGAGACCAAAATCGTCCTGGCCATCAACCTCGACGGCGGCGCATTCCCCAAAGACACCGATGCCAAATTATTAGGCGGCGTAGAAGGCCATGCGACACAATCCAGCAAGAGCCAGACGATTTCGATCAACTCGGGGATTGGGTTCTTGGATCATATGCTACATGCTTTAGCGAAACATGCTGGGTGGAGTTTGAGTTTGATTTGTGATGGGGATTTACATAGTAAGTTCTTGCGTGGTGGAAAGAGGCATGTGGGAGATTCTTGTTAATGGAAAATTCAACCACAGTCGACGACCACCACACAGCCGAAGACGTCTGCTTAGCCCTAGGAAGCGCCTTCAATACCGCCCTAGGAGTCCCCGCGGGTCTCGCACGCTTCGGATCGGCCTACGCGCCTCTCGACGAAGCGCTCTCGAGGGCGGTCGTCGATCTCTCAAATCGTCCATACGCCGTTATAGAATTGGGATTGAAGAGGGAGAAGATTGGGGATTTGAGCTGCGAGATGATTCCTCATTGTATGGAGAGTTTTGCGCAGAATGCGAGGGTGACGATGCATGTCGATTGCTTGAGGGGGTTGAATGACCATCATCGGGCGGAGAGTGCTTTTAAGGCGTTGGCTGTTGCGATTCGGATGGCGACGGCTCGAGTTCCTGGGAGGGAGGGGGAGATTCCTAGTACCAAGGGGACTTTGAGTACGTAGGGTGGAAAATAAGAACCCCTCCAAACGTACCTAACTTCAACCACCACTCAACCCAATGGAAAGACAAGTGTGATGGGACTGGATACAAAACCAGTTTTACTACAGTATTTTAAATTTCTGGATTGGATTTCTGAACTCCCGATTTTTATCTTTTAATCGAGCACACAACAAGGGAACCGTTTTCCCCGCCATCCACTATCGCACTATCGCGCTAGTGGGTCCTCCAAACATCCTTGCACCAAAAACTTTCCTCCATAATCTTTTATCGCAACCACCACCTGCACCACCACCTCAAGCTCCCACCTCATCCATCCATCCCCCTCTACACTACACAACCCACCATCCTCCCCCTCCTCACCACATCGTCAAAATGGCGCCCTCCCGCACCTCCACAGTAAAATCCAAACACGCAACCAACAAATCCGGCATCAAGAACTCCAAAACATCCTCAAAATCACGCAGCACTGGCTCCCAAGGCGACGGCATCTCGAAACCTAAATCCGCCAAGTCAAAAAAGACGCAATCCAAGGGCGTAGCCCTCGGTTCGGTAACGGGGAAGGGCGCAGCGTTGAATAAATTGAAGAAGAAGAGGAGGATTTACACCGAGAAGGAGTTGGGGATTCCGACGTTGAATATGATTACACCTGTGGGAGTAGAGAAGCCGAAGGGAGGGAAGAAGGGCAAGGTTTTTGTGGATGATAGGGTTTGTTCTTTCTCTCCTCCTTTTTCTTTGGGTTTAATTTGTTGTTTGATACAATTTAGATTTGGTTTATTCATTTGGAAGAGACAAAATACAAGTGCCAAGACCAAGCTAATGAAAGTAACAGGAATCAATGATGACGATCCTCGCCATGGTGCATGCCGAAAAGGATGGACAGATTGAGTCTAAAATGATGAAAGCGCGCCAGATGGAGAATATTCGTGAAGCACGAAAAGCCGAGGCAGAAAAGAGAGTCGAGGACCGAAAGAGTAAATTGGATGAGACAAAGGAGGGACTGAAGAAAAAGAGGAAGAGAGCGAGTGCGGAGAAGGCGGAGAATGGGGACGTGAGGGAGGCTGCTGTGGCGGGGACCAAGGCGTTGAGACTTAAGAAGAAGACTGTTAGTTTTGCTTGAGAGATCGGGCGGGAATCATTGTTGACGAGGGGCACGAATAGATAGATGTGGAGAGGTAAATAATTTTGTCTTGTAAGGCGTTTTTGGGACGGGTTGTATTTGGGCGGTGTGTTTGGTACATGGAAAGGTTGAGATGCTATGGAGGTTTTTTCTTCCTAAAATTTGCAACACAGTGGAATTGAGAGTCTGAATATTGGTAATAATCCCTACATCATTGTTTACATATTCAAGAAACCCCCAACAACCTTAGCAAACTCCTCCGGCTTCTCAACCATAGGCAAATGCCCAGCCCCCTCAATAACCTCATACTTCGCACCCTTCCCTCCATACTCCTCAGCCATATCCTTCATAGTCTTAGGCAGTACACCATCCGCACCCCCGACAAGAAACATCCCCTCAACCTCAGAATCCTTCATCTCCTGCTTTAAATCATACTCCCAGAGGGCCTTGACACTGTGACGAAAGCCCTCGAGACTATTATTAGCAACCATCTGCTTAACAGCTTCAAGTTTTAGCGCGAGGGTTGGATTCTCGTAGCTTTCCTTGACAAACCACCGACGTGTTGTGATTTCAGCGAGTTCCTGGCCCACGATAGATTCGCCTGAGGATGCGGTCGCGGCTTCGGATTCGGAGAGGGCGATGCGCTCGCTCCATGCTTTTGAATTGCCGGCCGGGGATTTGGAGGATGTGTCGCAGCTTATGAATTTGGAGACTCGAGAAGGGTATGCAAGCGCGACATCTAGGGTTGTAACTCCACCAAGACTAACGCCAATGACCGCTGCTGCCTTCTTGGCTCTCAGAGCATCGAGGAGGGAGATTATATCGGCGGCCAGGAGATCAACTGTGATGGGTTTCTCGCCGCAAGCTGCGAATCGTCCGCGCTTGAGATACCGGAGGATGCGGTATTTTTGGTTCTCGGGCTTGGAGAAGAAGGATGTAACGAAGTCGTCCCAGATTCCGTAGGTTGTCAGAATAGAGTTGCACAGGACAATGAGGGGGGCATCGGGTTCTTTTGAGCCTTCGAGGCGATAGGGGAGTGTTACGCCATCGGGGGTTGTGACGAAGGATTCGATTACACCCGCCTCGTTCGTAGCGGAGGTCGATATAGTCTTTGTCAGGGCGGGGGAGGTGGGATCAGTGGATTGCCAATTTGAGATAGTAGGAGAGAGATATCGAGGTGCGGGTCCGAAAGTGTAGTATAAATCGTAAACACGTCTCCGTTTATCTTTCACTACTGTTTTCCCTATTTCCGCAGCCCATGGCGTGGATACTGCAGCTTTGAAATCTGGTCCCGCCAACCCATTCTCCGGCCCATATTCATGGAGGGACATATATTCCTTCGGCGCACCGGGATCGATACTCGAAGTCACAAACCTGCGAGTCCGTAACCAACCTGGGACTTTGGCAAGCATATCAACGTGTTCCTCCCGATACCACTTATCTAACTGCTCCTCCATCCCCTCCCCGTCTTTCAGCTCTAAGAAAACAGCTACTATGACATTTCCCCGCCCTTCGTTCTCCACTTCCTCCAACCTCTTGAATTCTGCGGCTTCTCGGGCCTCAACGAAATCATAGAGTTTCCGATCAACCTTGATCTGCTTCATTATTTCTGCCTCTCTCGGGGTTTTCACCGGAGGACCCCGTAGACGTAGATAAGTATCTTTGTTCAATTCCGACATGTCTATGATATCGTACATCGCCATCCATTCCGGCTTCTCCTCTGAGGGCTTTCCTCCCGCATAGTCATTCGCTCGATATCGGAACCCATTTGTACAGAAATCGAGACGGAGACGAGTTGGACCATGTTCGTTGTTATACCAATCGTGGAATTGCTCTTCGGGCAGCCCTTCTTTAGGCTGCATCGTCACGTAGAGGATGCCGGATGTAGGTGCCATAATGGGCGACTGTGGGGGTGGTTGGGTAGAGATAAGATGGTTGGTTTGATGGAGTGTCTAGATGTCAGTGTGTTTAGAATTGGATGTTTGAACAGAGTGAGGGAGAGGGAGAAAAGGAACTGGCTAAACTCTTAACCGCGTTATTCATCATGATGGAGCAGATTTACCCCACTCTGGCAAAATCGCGGCGTCTGTCGCATGCTGCCCTTGCGGTCTTCACAACTGACGTTCCTTAGCTCGCTTAGCTTCCCCAAAAGCAGGGGATAAAGTGGCGAGCCTTCGTTAACCGACAGACTACAACTAACACTGCGTTACATCCTCCTTCCTTACTAACCAGGAGTCCGGTAACGAAGTCCGCCTTTCAAGTTGGCTTTGCTCGGCGGCATGGAGCACGGTGGGCGATGTACCGACTAATGTCTTTGTCCAATCAGTCTATGTGATAGTGTGTTTTTGCTAATCCAACATGCCCTACCCCAACAGCTTCGTGAACTTGCTTAGTCACCTGCGTTCAGAGATTCTCTGGTTCTTACATCCCTCTAAATCAATAAAGTGCTCAAGTAGCACTTGATATACTATAATTTCTTAAAACTCGTTTTTACTGCCTAACAATTCCTTTGTTCAATTTTCTACTAACGGTCGCAAACATCTGAGGCTAAAAAGCCACACGAATACACTTCACAAAATTTCTTTGTTTCTCGACTTTACGTCAACACCTTCTTTCACGTAATTATTATTAGAAATGCAATGCTCTAAGCTCTAAGCATTTCTTTGTAAAGATTCTCAATTTTATTACTATCTCTAGCATCTGCCTAGACTTTCCTCTTCATCCCGTCCGTCCTTTTTCCGAATCTTTAAACATAATATGTCTCCACCGGAAAGAAACAATAGAAATGACGCGGCAGCTCTAAGACATAATCCTTACGCTCGTGATCCTGCTTATGTGGAAGTCCAAACAACTCCATGCCTAGTAACACCAAGAACCACGGCTAGGAGAGAGGGTGGAACAGGAATAAGACGTATCAGCATTAATGCTTTGCCTCTTGCGGGATCTCCAAGCCGCCCAGGAAGGGCACCAAGTATGTTATAATCCCATTTTGAGATTTCGACTTAGGTACAATGCTAATATTGAGTAGCACCTCCGTTTTGGGCTCGCTATTGTTTTACTTTCTTATTTTTCCTTGCTACTTTAGGGGTTGGATATATTGGATGGGAATTGAAAAAACGCATGTATAACGAAGATGCTCCGTATATATCGACGAGTCAGAGGACTTCGACAAATCGACCTCTGTTTACTCAATGGTCTAATAAGGCAACGTCAAAGACTAGTACGCAGAGAGGTTCAGAAGGGGTGAAAAGTGAAACCTCAAAAGAGAGTTCCTCATTGTTCTCGGACAAACTACTAGAAAACCAAGAATCCGCATTCCAGAAGGTTAATTCGATATTCTCAGACACAATATTCTCTTCAAGAAGTTCACAGTACGAGCCCACAAGCCTAAATACTCCATCGCCAGGACTTGTCACGCCAAAACAACCCACCACAAATCAAATACAACCTTCACTCCTCTCGTCTTATTGTAAATCTGCAGACCCCCTCCCCCCTGGGACAGGACTAGCCACTTTACTCATCGATGGACTCATAATGTCCTCGCCAGACGACATCTTCGCGCACCTAATAAACACAGGTCTTCTCCTCTACCGCGCTCCAATCTACAACCTGCCCCTCGTCCGGACGGGACTTGTTCCTAAAGCGTTCGCCCTCCAAGGATTAATGAACGCTCAAACAAACATTCGTAATGGAAAACGCACACCCGAAGCCGACGCAGTTTTTAAATCCTTGAACCTTTTTATCAACGCTCTCCCCGGAACCCAGAATGGCCCCAAAATACAAAATCACGATTTGTTCCTTTCGCGGCACTTGGAGGATTTGGCCGTGAAAATGCGGATTGTAGCGAAAGGGGATAGTTTTGGGAAGAGCTGGTGGGCTATCTATAGCGGGGGTGATATTTTCGAGGAGTTGAGAGGCGAGTATCTACGTTCTTTAAAGCGGGAGTATGAGGCTGTGCGATACTATCTCCCCCTTATTACCCACACCCTTGAGAGCCATCAACTATTCCTCGATGCTAGAGAGGCTTATCTAAAGCGCTTAGTCGAGATATACCCCCGTCACACACCAGAAGAATCCGAGATTGAATCCCTAGAGCAGGTACAGGGGGATTATCGTCTAAGTAGAAATGGGCTGAATGAATTTTGGGAAGTGAGTGAGGGAATGATGATTAGTTTACGTGATTGGGAGAAGAGGTTTAGAGAGCTTCTAAATAGTGAGAGTAAGGTTATTAAAAGGTTCTATAAAAAGTCAGAGGGTGGGGGGAGGAAGATAGAGTGCGAGATTTTATGTTTAGGGCATTTAATTGGATGGGTTCAACATAGCTTTATAGTTGAGAGGAGGTATAATGAGGGCTACTTCTAGAAGAGATTAGTAGATAGTCTTGTATTGATTTTTATATTTGTAGGATTTTTTGCTGTCAAATATATACTTGTTGATCAAATCCTCCTTGTCTTCTAAAGGCGCCTGTAAGAGTCTTACTTCCTCGTACCTACTTTACCTTAATCTACATAAGTGTTTAAGAACAACTATAGTCTAAGAAGGTTAAGAAGAATCAAAGCTCTGTTCTTTGTTTTTTAAACGTATCTAAAACATTATTTATAATAGACATTATTATTTATATTATAAGTAAAGAATCTAAAAGGTTTTAAGAACTAATTCTATTACTAGTATAAATTCTAATCTTTTAGGTTTAAAAGAATAATCGTTATAGATGTTTTTATAATAATAATTCCCCTAAGAGACTAGATATCTAAAGGTTCGAGTAGTTCTTTAATATAACAACTTAAGCTTAAGTAAGTCGAATATTAAATAACGAGTAACGTGGTTTATCAGGACCCTGCGCACTCCAAAACCTATACAAAAAGCTGCTTAGTAAGCAACTCTAACTTTTTAGTTTATATATAAAAAAAGCTAAGATTGAAATTTTAGTTTTATTACTATATAAACAAATGAAATACAAAATTTCAGACGTTTACTAATTGTAGTTAACGATTCGCTTAAAATTACCCCTATATTTATGATTTGTTTTTCATTTCTTTAATAACTAAGTGCTTATAACTAGTACGCATCTAAAACTCTATATTGTATTTCTTTATATACTACTGAAACTAGCTTTTCAATTTTAGCTTTTTTCATCAATAGAATAAAAAGTTAGAGCTGCTTACTAAGCAGATTTTTGTATAGGTTTTGGAGTGCGCAGGGTCCTGATAAACCACGTTATAGAAAAAGTTAATTAGTGAAAAAGTTAAAGTTAATAGTTAAAAAGTAGCTACCGAGCTAATAACCATTAAGTTAACAGTATAGAATACTAAAGGTTATAGAGAATTAATAAAATTATATACGTCGTCTATGTCAGGGGTTACACCCTGACTATGGCTTTCACATGCGCGTATGATTTTCACATGCACGCTTGGTTGTACGCTTGGTTGTACGCTTGGTTTTCACGTGTTGCTTGGCTTGAGGATAGGCGTCCTTATAAGGATGCCTGTCTTGCTTTCTTGTGGACTTCTTTCTTCAGTTGTTCGTCCTTGTACAAAGTCTGCCTCTGTAGTTCAATTCACGAGTATTTGCTACACGCCCTGACAGTCTATCCAGGTTTATATATAAGAAGTAGATAGTAAGTAACAAATAATATAATTAGTATATACTATAGAATACACTAGTTATTAATATAAGGAAGTAGAATAAGAAAGTAGATCTAATATAACGAGTACTATAAGGTAATTATAGTAAATAAGGATCCTTAGACTAGCTAATGATCTAGAGATTTCTATTATACTTTAATTACGTAGGTCGCTTAAGAACTTACAGACAAGAAGAGAAGCCATGTTAGAGCCCAGAGTCTACGAAGCGTTGGTATATCCGATCGCGACCAAATTCGCCTATCGTTCTCTTCTACGCCCTAAACCGGGGGTAGGGGAACCCACCTGTGGCTTTGAAATTACTCGTCTAAAAGGGCCTTGTTATAATCAAAAAAAGTATCTAGCCCTCGACCTAAAACCTAGTGACAAGTTGGTAAGTTTCAGTCCCTATAGCTGAAGATCACCTCACATACATACACATGCATATCACAAAATCAATAAATGGAAATTAAGATATTATATACGCTAAATTTTCCTTATTATTTCCCTCGCGAAAAGCTACATTCACTCCCCACTAGAATTCTCTACGAGAATCCTCTACTTATGTAGTAGTACTCGGACCAACATCAACGGTAGCAGCAAGGGGTAATAAAGACTACAAAAGCATTCAACAACAACGTAAGGCAAATACAAATCGCCAAGTTCATGTTCAAGTTCCTTATACACACACATCTCCGAGCCCTCTCTTGCCCACGCACCCACTCCAGGCCTTGTATCCTTTAAAGGATAAGAAAGAAAAAAATTCCAAGCAATATAAACAAATATCCGCACCCTTTGACACTACTATGCCTTTTCAAACTAGAAGAGAAAGTGGGAACGCAAAAAAAAATTAGCAAGCAGAAATCAACAGACAAAACTCCCTCTCCAAATTTCATAAAAAGTGTGCCGTGAGGCAATGATCCGTATTCTATTGTGTGTTTGGCACTCCCACCTTTCCCCATTGATTTCGCCAGAGAACAGTCGAGCCAGCGAAAGCCCAGCCCAGCCCAGCCTAACCCCCCATGATTCCTTCGTAAGTATCGTACTTGTGTTGCGCCGTGAGAAAAAGTAAAATAACAAAAAGAAAAAGAATTAAATAAACAACGCAAATATTGTAAACACAAGAAAAAAAACAATTAATGATTTTCCTTGTGAGCCCCGCCCAAGATGACGGGGGATCAATTCTTCATCTCATCATTGCGGAAAGACATCTCTCAGAGAGACATTATTCTCTTATTCTCGTGTGTGATTTTGGTTGGAGGTATCTCCATTTCCACATCGTATTTCAACTTGTAGGGTGTTGTACCGACGCGCGCAGACCGAGCAGGGCGAGATCTCGACAGTTTGAATTAGATGAAAGGCAATCAACGAGGACCAGGGCCAAACCGAGCAACCATCTTGTTGTCCGTGGCCTTGCTCCCGCCGAAATCCCCTATTATACTACTCAAATTCATGGGATCTGTGCGCCCTCCCCCACCCGGACTATTTCGCAAAGGCGGAGGAGTACGTGATGGAATGCCCGTTGTATAGGGTTGAAGAGTAGAGGCCGAGGATGCCGAAGAGCCGCCTGGGGAGTAGTTAGATAGTGGCATGCCAGTAGTTGGCGTTAAAGGTGGGAGTCGATTCTCGTTCTCGACCGCCTGTCGTCTATTGGCGCTATCGGAGCGTGCATAGTGTGGCATTGGTGGTGGAAGAACAGAGTCGTGGTGTTGCTCTTCGGCGGGTCGTTTTCGAGAGGAGCCTGTAGATCCGGTTGGCGAAACGCGATCTCGTGGATGCATGGGATCTTGCGAGTACTCGTGAGCATGCATTTGTTCGTGGTGTCGAAGTGGTCGGGACTGGTCGTGTGGACTTTGCTTAGGTTCGTGAGATCGAGAAGGCGGGCAATGGTCTATAGGACTGTGGACAGAGTCGTGAGTTCTGGAAGAATGGGAACGGTCGTGGGAACTGTAAGCCGCCGAGTCTTGGGATCGAGGTGTTTGACCACGATCCATAGAGTTGTAAGATCCCGTTGGAGAAGGCGCGGTGTGGTCATACTGAGGACCATGCCCACGAGAATCTCCATGTCCAGAAGGAGGTGGAACGGGACCGAGTGGTTGCCCATGCGCGCCATACAACTGAGGTGTCGTTCCTGCATGGCGGGGGTACATGGTTTGTTCTTCATGTCCAGCCATGTTCATACCAGAACGCATGTAAGGGTAAACTGTGTGAGCAGGAACGAAAGCTT
This sequence comes from Hymenoscyphus scutula, assembly GCA_001399465.1. Taxonomy (NCBI): domain Eukaryota; kingdom Fungi; phylum Ascomycota; class Leotiomycetes; order Helotiales; family Helotiaceae; genus Hymenoscyphus; species Hymenoscyphus scutula. The sequence goes on along the minus strand of LKTO01000306.1, from coordinate 2,575 downwards.
GAGCCTGGGAAGAAACTGGAGTGAAGACACATTCTTGTTGGAATCGTACACAGTTGGAGCAGCGACCTTCCGGGTTTGCGTCAAACCCAGAACAGCGAATCTAGTAAAGTGTTAGAATGAGGACTTTATAAAAAAAACTCCATGGAAGCGCCTAGGTCGATAGCCAAATAAAGGAGACGTCTCAACATACCTTGCGTCTTCTACAATATCTGCAAGCAATGGCAGTCCTTTGCCGAGGAGCCGATTGACTAAAAGCCATGTGTTGTTGTCCAGGTCGTCCATAATCCTGAGGAGGTTGCTGATATGGTGGTCTCTCGTTCCTGTATCCCGCTTGTGGAGCAGTGTACTGGCCCTGCGGATAACCCTGTGGTGGGCCGGCAGGATACCCGTTGGATTGTTGCGGTGGTGGTTGCTGGATCCCGTATGGAGACGGGGTTTCGTATGGAGACATTGGTGGCAAGGTCACGCCGTTACTGCTCGATGGAGCTCGGTGGTGTTGGGGATGAGGATGATGGTATGCTCTCGCTCGATCATCTTCCTCGCCTGGCGGTGGTGGATATTGCGATTGAGGTTGTTCTCTTGGATCCCGACTTGGATATGGATCCGTTTCTCGAGATGGTGGTGGCGGATATTGAGATTCGGGGTGTCCTCGTGGGTCTCGAGATGGATAGGCAGGTTCACGGGAGGGCTGATAACCACCTCCATTCTGATCCGAATAAGCCATATTGATTGTGACACACGCGAGAGTCATGGAGATGAATGTAGAAAGAAAATAATCTATCCGATACAGGGCGAGCTGTCCGATACAAGTATCCCTTTGGAGAAGCGGTAGATGCACCTATCTGGTGCTAGTCCTCTGGCAAATTCCGCAACGCTATTTGAAATGTAACGTCAGAAATGGGCTACGTGAAAGACGCCAGCGCGTTGGAGTGCGCCTGTGAAACTCTCAAAAGAAGTAAACAGAGAAAATGATCTGCTGTGGAGGAAACAAGTTGGCAATGACAGCAAATGGAGAGAGGGGTGTGAGGAAGAAGGCCCGTACCTAAATAAAACACACTGGAGCGGGGACGGTCCGGTGTTGTCTAGCTCTGAAGCTAATTTTCGACCGATCACCCCTTCTTCCACCGGCCACGTTATTGGGTAGTCTGTTTCTCAGAGAGTTCGTCGTGGCACTGGCACTGGTGAAAAGTCAAACTCGCGCTGCTGTCAATATTGGTGTTCAAGGGCCGAATCGTGCCTTGCCGGGACCGCTATTGAGCTGCAACCCACTGTACGTCTGCTCTTGCTGCACCTTTGACAAGATAATGCCTGACAACAACTCGAATCTTTCGATGCGATATGGATTGCGTTCAACGATGATGCAGTGAACAATTGAAATTCAGACGTAACAATTCTGTTGAGCCCCTTTTGGCACAAGCTTTTTTGTCAAGTCACGCCCTGTCCTAAACGCTGACAAGTCCTTTCTCCTAGTGGGAGGGAATGTGAACTACGTTCGGGGCGCAGCCGACTATCAAAACTGGAATACAGTAGCTAATTTGGGTTGGTCCACAGATATGGTTCCACAGAAAAATGTCGTGAGTTGTTTTGATGACTGTGTGTGTGGTGATGTCTTCCAAACACAGTTGTCTCTGTCGATATCCTTCAGTTGGCGTTTTCCCAAAGCGGGATGGATGATGGAAGGTGCCTCTGTTTGCTGACGCCGCGGTGCAATTGGAAATTAGTGCTCGAATCCACTTCTCCCAGCTTCTTTCCTTTGTTTGTTTCTTAATTGATTGAGGTTGGTGGTGGTTACAAGTGCTGGTGTTGTCGATCGTTTGGGTTAGACTGATGAATGCGGGCCTCTGCTACTGCGACCCACCTTCGCGAGATGCGGGTGGAGGTGTAGGCGGCGCTTTCTCGTCCTTCCAAGTGGCTGAGGGAACGACGGCTTTCACAGGGCGAATAGGAATCGGCGTGGACTCGTTGTGGTTGATTTGGAGGCGTTGGTGACAGGTCGTGAGTTGGTCGAGGAGTGAAGAAGGGTGAAGGAGGGAGAAGAAGGGATCGTAAGGGATACGACCTAGTTTTGTTGGATGAGTGTCAGAAGCGGAGAAGGGTCTATGGTGGATGGAAGGGAGAGTGATTAGGATGGTGGTGGTGGATGGGTGAGGATGCCTGGGTTGGATGTGTCCGCGATTCGGGTAGCAGGGTGGAGGGCTAGGATCGCGTCAGGGAGGTCTTCCAGGGGTTTTTTCTGGGTATGTGAAGGACCAGGACCAGGGTGGGATGGTCAGTGGTGCGAGGGTGAGGGTGAGGGTGAGGGTGCACGGGGGGTGTGCTTCTGAGATGGTGGGGTCCGTTCTTAGTGTGGAGAGAGAGGCGAGATGGGCTGAGCCTGCGGGGCGGCAAACAGCAAAGCGTGGTGGGAGCGGGTGCAGTGCGGGTGCCTTGCTTGCGTTGGAATCGCGCTCGGTTTCCCTTGGGAAGGGGGTGGGTTTGTTTTGGCGCCTGCTCTCGGTGGTGTGGGAGTGGATGTTGTGTCTGATTAACCGAGGTCAATTGGTCGCCTTTCACACACTTTTCTTCACCACTATAT
>LKTO01000305.1:0-61915 GCA_001399465.1 Hymenoscyphus scutula | reverse complement strand
TTACCTTTAGCTTAGTTTATATATAATAGCTTAACTATAGAAATAACACTTATATTACTATTCTATACTAACTTTAGATATAAATTACTAGTATATAATAGACTAATAAAAATAATAAGTAATAACTAGTTAGCTTAAGTGTTAGCTTTAAAGATTAAAAGCCTATATAAGAAACTTATAGAGGACTTATAGTTTATAGTAGAGCGTAATATATACTACTATAATAAATAATATAGTTAGAAGCTAATACTAAAAGAGAGAGATAAAGTCTACTTATAGTAAAAAAATATTAATATAAAGAGACTAAGTAGAAAACTAGACTATATATATATTAGACTATTTAAAATTAAGTAAGTAAAAGAACCTTTAAATTATAAACTAGCTCTACTAAAAATAATAAACATCTTTCTAGTATTCTATATCTCGCTTCTTAAACTAGTACTATCAGGAGTACTACTAGCTCTACTTATAGAGATCTAACTAGTTAATCTAAATACTAAGTATAAGGTTAAGAAGATTCTTAACTATAAACTTATTAGAGGCAAGATTAAGTATTTAATTAAATAGTTAGACTACTTATATTTAGAGAACACTTAGGAACTAAAAGGGAATATTAGCTAGTACTTAGTAGAACTTAAGAAGTTCTATTCTTAAAACCTAAGTCTGCCTACAGCGTGTAGTTAGTAGGAAAAGCTTTAAAGAAACCAGGGTCGAGACCCAGGTCGGGAATTAGGTCGGACGTAGTAGAGGTGTAGAGGGCGGCTAGCTAGGCGGTCTCTACCTCTTACTTCTCCCTCTCCTCCTGTTCCTTCCGTTAATTCTACTTATCCTCCTCCTCTGCCTCCCTCGCCTCTAACTCAGCTATAGAATTCAGTCCTGAACGAATTAAGTGCTGTTCTTTCTCGTTGAGTTAGCGTTGTAACCTCTATAAATAGAGAACCTTGGCAGCGGCCTCCTGTTAGAACTGCTAGGCTTTCTCCTCCTTATCCTATAACCTTTATTATTACTAGTCGATCGAAGACTAGTCTAAAAGTAAGGGTATTTAGTTCTGTGATTTAACATCGTATGATTTCTTTTAACAAGTATACTTAGAACATTTATTAGCCTTAGAGGTTATAGACAGTGCTATATACTTATAGCTAGAACGTTTATATCAAGTATAGAGTAATATCTCTTCTCTAGATCTGTTAATACGTTTAGTAAGTTTAATCTAACGTTTATGTTCTATAGTACAGGTAGTGTTTATATTAAAAGAAGGAAGGCTAATGACCTTCTAACGTTATTTTCTTAGGTTGTACTTAAGCGTAGGGACACGCTAGGCTAAGAAGGGGATAGTGTCACGAATCACAGGTATATGTAATAAGTAAAGACCAGGCAGCGTCCTAACAGGTTAAGCACTATTATATACTCTTATAGTATTAAGGGATTAGTTAGGTTAGCTAAGCAATCTAAGGATTTTATTATATCTCTATTACGTAACGTGCGACATAGCTGACATGTCGACTATGTCGACCATAGCCGAACGGTCGACCATGGCGGCCACAAGTAGGAAAGGTTCTATATAAGACTAGCACGTCTGCCATTAGATAGGAGCTTCGTGATTAACCTTAATATTACATTATTACTAATACCTTGACAGCTTTGTAGTTACGTAACGAGTTTACCTCCGAGTAAACACCCCGTCCGCGATTAAACCTCTTTGTAAGAACAAACCCCAGCGATACTCAGTTACCTTAGTTAGTTAGTTTGAGAATCGTCACACTAGGGTAAAAAAGCATAATTTTAAGCCGCATAGCCACACCGCCAACACCGACAGTATACAGCAATACAACTAAAATTAGTTTTACGCACTATTAACTTCAACCGTATAGTAGAAAAATACTAATAGTGCATTACAGGGATTAAATAGGACGTATTTAAATTATCATTACCCCACTGTATTACCATACCATTAGTGCGTGCACACTACTGACAACGCTGCCCGCAAGCGTAGGACTTAGACCGCCATGCTTCATGTACGCACAACTCAGAAATCTCCACTTGTGCTCGGCGATGGGAGCAGCTTCAGCGCTGAGTATATTGACCAATCTCAGTGTTCGTAAATGGATGCGGTCGTCTGGGAACAGCTTGGTTGTGACGGCATCGAGGAGATAAGCAACCCCAGGTCCTTTTGCGCCGTGGGAGTCGTGGGTCTTCTGCCGCTTGTCCGCAGTTCTGCTCCAACCAATGTATGTGGGTAACCACTGAATCGGAATGTGCTTCTTTTGAAGTCTTAATGATATGGCTTCGATGAGGCCCCTGGATGGGGAAGAGCAAGACAAATTCTTTGGAATGGTGTTGTACGAGGTGATTTGTAAATTGTTGAAGGTGAAAAGGACGAGGGAGCGGAGCTAAAGTATAGAAACTGTAACGCCCGTGCGCACATGTGAAGGGCATAAAAGTGGCAGGAACCTATAGGTTTGTACCTACTCTTATTGTTATAATCTAGTAGGGTGATGCAAGTAACGTGTCTTGGCATACCGGCCTAGATTGTCAGAGCAACTCAGCTTCATTGTTCTAAATGTCGTGGACAATGCTTTCAATTATCCCAAACATCTGGAATAATTAATCTTAATTAGCTAAGATAGATTACGATTTAGGCAAGTACGTTTTAGGAACTTGCTAGGAGCTATAAACTCCCGCTAGCCTCTGGTTAACTATTTTTACAACTAGTATAACTTATTTACTAACTATAGTAGTAACTAATTATATCACTACTTTAGACTACTTAATAGTAAGTATAGTAAGTATAGTAAGTTTATTAAATTAGATAAAGAGAGTAATTAAATCAATTAAGTAAAGTTACTAAACTAAAAATAAAAGTAGAGAGTAGAATAATAAACTCTCTATCTAGTAAGTTTTCTTTTCTTGCCCCGAATTGGTTGCCAATTGGGGCCGGGGTTGTTGTGGCAGCAGGGAGACCAGCGGATGTAATTGGGCTGTTGCCAGCAGTTCTACCTCGTACAGGCAATGCATTTCTTTGACTCGTACCTGGAACTGGTCGAGGACTTGGTGCATTCCCACGGCCAACCAGGTTGGCTTTCTCTTGTCTCTTCTGCTCTTTGATGGCAGCAACCTTCAACTTTTGTAACCGAGCTTCTTCCAACAGTTGCGTCTTCTTCTCACGAAGTGAGGACGCGCTTTTCTGTAAATGTGTGGCCTCTTCTCCGGTTGTGAGTGCCGCACGCTTGTCAAGGGCATCGGCCTGGATCGCCAGTCCAGCAGCCTCTTGCTCCATAACGGAGTAGGATTTGCCAAATGCTTGGACGCGATCGATATACTCGTGAGTTTGCGCGGTGGTTCCGTATGTATCAACGCTCATTCCAGCAGCCGTCTTCGCCTTCAACAACTCCGTTTCCTTGGCCGAATTTTCTCTGAGTTGCCGGAAAACCTCAGCGTCATTTGCAGGGACGGTGGGTCGCTGTGGAGGTAGAGCCATTGCTGGCAGACTGCTTCTGGGACCATTATCTGGCAGGGCATGTGGACGTGGAGCCATTGCTGGCAGATTGCTTCTGGCGCTGACAGCTGTTGATCGTGCTTCACGACTGGCCAAGAGGCTGAATTCGTTGACCACGGTTCCGGCTGGTACAAATTTGGCGGGCAAATGGCGAAGTCCAGTTCTCATTTCGCGTGGTATTCCCCCAGAATAGCCCAATCATGCTCTGCTATACACAGCGTCACGCTTGATAACCACAATAACCTTTCCCCTTCCATCTAGGATGTTTCGACTCCAGTTTCCTGGGAGCCTGATGTCGTATGCTTTTACCATTGCCTCCACCTTGGGCGTGAATACGGCAAAAATAATTAAATTTGTTCTAAAATATTTGTACAATACTTTTCTCTACAACTATTTTAGACGAATGATTAGATAGTGGCTACTTCATTTAGTTTTATTCTTATCTTAACTCTAACTAGTTAATAAACTTTTCCTAAACGTTTAGTATAAAATAATTATTTTAAATAAATAACTAGATAATAGTTACTTTATCTAATTTTATTCTTATCTTAACTCTAGCTAGTTAATAAACCTTTTCTATTTATTTAGTACAAGAAAATTATTTTAGATAAATAATAAGATAAGTATTATTCTATCTAGTTTTATTCTTATCTTAACTCTTACTAATTAATAAACTTTTTCTAAATATTTAGTTTAAGATAATTATTTTAGAGAAATAACTAGATAGTTATTATTTTATCTAGTTTTACTCTTATCTTAACTTTAAATAGTTAATAAACGTTTGCTAACTATTTCGTATAAGATAATTATTTAAGTAACTTTTATAAAACCTTTTTAGATACTCTTATCTATATCTATTTCTATACTTATAATAATTCTTTATATTTAATAGACTTTATCTAAATCTTTAGTATAATACTAAAGGTTAAATATAGTACTAACGTGGTTTAATAGTACTCTATATATATTAGTACCCTGCGTACTCTAAAACCTATATAAAAAGCTGCTTAGTAAGCGACTCTAACTTTTTAGTTTATATATAAATAAAGCTAAAATTAAAACTATAGTTTTATTACTATATAAACAAATAAAATACAAAATTTCAGACGTTCACTAATTGTAGTTAACGATTCGCTTAACATTACCTCTATATTTATAATTTATTTTTTATTTCTTTAATAACTAAGTGATTATAATTACTACGCATCTAAAACTCTATAGTATATTTCTTTATATACTACTAAATGTAGGTTTTCAATTTTAGCTTTTTTCAATAATAGAATAAAAAGTTAGAGCTGCTTACTAAGCAGCTTTTTGTATAGGTTTTAGAGTGCGCAGGGTACTGATATACGCAGGGTACTGTTAAACCACGTTAACGAAAATATTAAATTCTTTCTATCTATATCTTAGAGTGTCTAACTAGTACCTGTTTAGAGTAGATTATTCTAGAAGGATTATTTTATTAAGATTATTTATAGAGGATTAATTCGGGGATTATTACTTCAGAGCCGAGTAAGGGCCGCTCTCGGAATGCGAATTCACTTCTAGTCCCGACTCTCTAACTGAGCCGTTGTAACAATCTTGACAACCTACATAGTAACATACTTTACGGTTGCATTTACTTAAAGTTCTCTTTTACGATATATTCTTCTTATAATAATTACTAGTAGTATTAAGGAGGTATTTCCAACTTTTATAGTACTAGTGTATAGCAATAGTAATGTAGCAATATATATCTGTCAAAAGCAAATAATCGAGTGGAATTCAATTTGGTGGAGAATTGTTCTAGAAATATAGTGACGTGTTTGGATTACAGGGATTATTTAGGATTATATTATAATCCAAACAAGCCCTAAACTCTTACTCTATCAGAAGGCTAGCTAGCTCAGTTTCCATTCCCATTCAAGATTGAGTCCACCACTCCGACAACAACAGTCAAAGTCTGATCATCCTGCCTCCTTCCTAAAATCTGTATTCCAATAGGTGCCTCCCTGTAATCTTCAGGCCCGGTGTCTTCCCACAAAGAGTTAGTAAATCCTTTCTATTTTGCATCTCGGGTATGGAAAATCACTTACACAGTCTGTACACCTCCTCATCTTCTTGACTATAAAACTTTCTGCCCACGTCGACAATATCAATTTCCTCAATTTTCCCAACAGGAATCGCAAAACCCGGATAATCCAATAAATTCCAAAGAACAGTATAAATAACAGTCCCCCAAGTGTCATGTGGAACAGCAGTATATGGGGCTGTGGGCATGATGATAGCATCGAGTTGGTGTTCTTTCCAGAGATTGTTGTATATTGCTTCTATTTCTTGGTGCTTCTTGTTCTGTGCAAGGTATTCTGGTACTGTTCTGGGTGGTGGTGCTGTGGAAGAGGGATCGGTGTCTATGAGGTTGAGCCTCTTGACTGATGGGACGAGTGGTTCTGACGTTCGATTTAGAAGGTTGATAAGATGCTGGGAAGCGTTAGTGAATTACCTCGAGAAAGGGGAAGGAGAACAAACCCCATTCCCATAAACGCTCAAAAACTCCCCAACAAGTTTCCCAACCTTCTCCATGACCGGCAATCTGATTGGAATTACCGTAATACCGGCACTTTCCAATTTCGCAACACTTTCCGCTAACCCTCTTTTCACAGGCGGGCTCACAGACCAAACCCCATCATCCCGTACAACCCCAATTCTTAAATTCGTCGGATTCCTTAATTTCTCAAATTCCTCTTCTTTCTCGCTTACCCACCTCATCCTCAAACACCCAGCATCCCATTCCGCTGCCCCAGCTTTCACAATCACTCCAACAACCCAGCTACAAACTCTTGCGCTTGTTGCCAGAGGCCCGGCAACTGCTTTAATACCAACCCCCTCCCAACCCTCGGGAAATGGCATTCTCTGTAGATAATCTTGGAGTCAGTATCGCCCTTTCTGAAGTTATATTTGAGAATAGGAGAATTAGAAGGGGTTTTTCTGAGGAGGAAACAGGGCCCCAATCCTTCTTCAAACCTGGGAAAGCAAGAGGAATTAATAACGCAAGGAATACCCACCTGTCCCGAAAAAGGCACAACTCCCACACTCGGTTTAAACCCATAAACTCCATCACAAAGTGCAGGAATTCTAATGCTCCCCGCAATATCCGTAGCAAATCCAAGCACACTTCCCTTCAAAGCAATCAACGCACCTTCCCCACCACTTGAGCCACCAGCGGTGAGAGAAATATTGTGAGGATTGAGTGTACGTCCAAAAACATGGTTATGAGAGTCTGCTGTCATGAGAGTTTGAGGGACGTTAGTTTTGCAATAGAGGACCGCACCTAGGGAGAGGAGGAGAGCTGGGAGTGGGGAGTATTCTTTTGAGGGGGTGTTGATGAGAACTGTCAGACCGATGGTTGCGTCGAATCCGGGGATTTGATAGGAATCTTTGAGAGAAATTGGGAGGCCGTGGAGAGGTCCAAAGGGCTTGGTGGGATACGCGAGACGGTCGGCGTCGAGTTCTTGGGCTCGTTTGATGGCCATCTCAAACATGATTTCGGTGAGGCAGTTTGTCTAGATTTGTAAATTAGATCATTTCTTTTAAACGGAGACTGTGATGTGATGCCATGTTGGCTCGCAAGGGACATTAAAGGTGCCAGAAATTTCAGGTTCGTACCTGCCAACCTCGTCCTCGTTGTTCCAAGTTTCTAGGGTAATTCAAGTATATTACTCCAAACGCTTGGGTGATTTGACATAGGCAATTGGAACAATTAGCTTTAATTGCTCCAAGTCCTCTATGGTTCCAACTTAGCTCGTCTAGAAATTTGAAAGACGTGTTCTCTGTATTCCATGGGGCCACCGCGGGGAAGTCGTCAGGACATGTTACGAAAAGAAAGTCTTACAAGTTGCCCAGCAACAGCAGCTCTTTTGCAAAAAGCCCTTGTCACTTCTTCTGCGCTCCATTTTCCATTCTTAATCCCCGCTACAATTTCAATCCCATCGTTGTTCTCGGTAATGTCCCATTCATTTCCAACCCAAAACCCCGAGTTTTCGACTGGAACATTGACAGAGGATGTCTTTCCATGATTAGTCGTGTAATCTTTAGGGTTAATTCTCCATTCTGGGGGGATAAGGAGACGCTGTTGGTCTTGCTTTTGTTTGGCTAAGCTTTGCCATTTTGGTTCAGAAGTCATTTGAAATTTCGTGGAAAGAGGGTAGAGATGAGTGAGAGATGAATTTGAGCCGACCTACACATGAGTTTATACTCTTTTTGAGCTGGACATTTTCTTGCAGAGTTATGAGAGCTTTGTAAGAATGAATGCTCGTATTTCGGTCTCCCACCGAGCTTCATTCTTAACTCCGTACCTTTTCCTCCACGCCCACCACCTTTCTCAGGAAGAGCAAAGAGTGATAGGAAGCAAAAATCTATCACTATATAGTGATTCTATGTTTTATGGGAATCAGGCGTATATCCCATATCCACTTCAGTCCCTCATTACTGTTTTCAGAACCTGCGATAAGTGTCTTACAGACTGGATATACTGAACTCGCTTCGCTTAAAGTATATATGAGTAATTGGGGCTCGAGACCCTGCTCTTTTTTCTCATGAATGTAAGCTAGTGCCTCTAGTCACTTGGCTCACCCGAGATACTCAAGTTAAGATAATCTCTGTATAAATATAAACAGAAGCCCAAAATTCGAATTTAGGATGTAAATAGATATTGTTATGACAAGGTTGGTAGAGAGCAGCTTGTCAACTTCCTCTTACCTTGTAATAGTAAGAGATGTTGACATCTCGTGTGGAGACGGAAAGCAGTTACCAGCCTTGTTTAATTTACGAGCCCCCATCCAAGCTCTGGAGCTGAAACATAGGAATATTTCTTATTGAGACATACTTAGGAAAGACTTCGAATTTGTAAGCAAATGTGAGATTTTCGGCGTTAAGAGTGTACTTTTCATCGCTTGTGGAATGAATTACAAACAAGAGATTTGAGCTTCAAGGTGGGAGCCGATTAAAAAGTTAACAGGAGATGCGGAAGAACCCTCTGTGGTATGAATTGATCTGTTACGAATAGAATGAATATTGATACTTGAATTAAGTTATTTCAAACTCCCTTAAAGCAATTCTATTTTCCAAAATCTTCAAGTAAATTTCATTCTTTAAACGAACTTGCGAGATCTTGAATCAAGCATCAAAATACACAACTCTATGTGACTTACTTGGTCTCCCTATAATAAATCCAGTTTTGTGAAAGTAACTAGCAAAATCAAGTCAATGAAATGAACTTGACGGCAAACAAATGGAAGGGACTGCCAGGGCTATTGAAGAACGGAATTTCACCCTCTGGGTAAGACACATGGAACGAGCGAAAGGATGAGCTATATGTATACAAGGATCATGTGTCTTTAGGCCAAGTTCGTTACATTTTGATATCAAGTGAGGTTGAGTTAAGAAAGTGTAACCTGAATGTGTATATCCGTGTTTGTGTAAGTGCGTGGATGCATGTGTACTCTTATTGCCCTTCTCGTAGAGAGAGTCGTGGCTAGAACACGGATGCATATAGACATAGCCAAAGGGTCCTAAAGTATAATTCCGTCGACGGAGTTCAAGTCTGGAGACATAGTAGTACAGATATAAAACGTTATAACTTCTCCGAAATCACCTTTTCAAGTAGGCAACTAGTCGACATTAAAAGTGGTAGTGAATAGAATCGTGCCTGCCTACATACGTCGTTTTCCTAACTTTGTGGGACAACTAGAGTCAATTATTCCAAATAGCTGGGTCAATTGTCTTCAATTGTTCTGCTTTTTTAAGACAATTTACTAGAATTACCCTACTACACTTGAATAATGAGGGGTATATCCCCTCAACTGCTATCAGGATCGCACTATCCGTGCACCCATTTTCTACACCTGTTTTTACTCAATAAATATTTATGAAAAGAACATTAAAGCTGATAGGTAACTTCTTCGAATGTCTCTTAGCCTCTCTATAGATTTTTTTTCAACTTCAACCTTCTACTTCGCTCGATGCAGCGTTTTTACGTACGGGCACGGACTAGTGCGATCCTGATAGCAGTTGAGGGGATACAGGGTCGTGTTTTCCGTGCCCCTCGCTCCGATCTCGGCCCGTGTATTTTTACCCCACTTTCCAATCGGCCAATGAAGTTAGAACGGGAAAAAGTACGACCGCATCAGATTCACCTTCAAGGTCCCCATGTTGTGATAACTCCACCGGAGCACGTATATGCAAATTCTATTCAGATCAACTCCATAACGACACACGACTTTGTCAACTCACCAAGGAGCCACGAAGCCATTACCAACCAGAGATTCTTCGGGGAAAAGAGCCTCATCCACTACGGCCTTTAGTCCCTCTGGGAACTAGCTTCCTTTGAAAAATTAGGACGGAGACACTCCACCTATGCAGCTACCTGCCAATGCACCCATCTCGCATGCAGCAAGTTTGCCAGCCAATGCCGATGAAGGGTAAGAAAAGAGCTATCTGATAGCTGCAGGTTCTAGCTATTTCTCCATTTCTCTCTCGAGTCACCCCACGACAACCCCTACCTCCCTTTTTACACCTCTGCTTCTTTTCTTCGCTCCTGCGGTCCTGCGGCGACGTCGAACTGGAGAGATTGCTGCTGAAAGTTGCCAATTTTGATTGGAACTTCAATTGCTCGCTCACTTGGTTGCTACAGACGACTAAGTCGCATTGGAGGAGGTTGTCCTGTGAACGTTCATCGAAACGTTGCCCTGTGAACATTATTCTCTCCGCATGAGTCACTTGCACCACTTTCGCGAATACATATACTCAGCGTCACGGACTCTTTTCTTTCTCTAATTGCCACATTCCTTCTTCTCGGAACATACGTTGATACCCATCATATCATGGCTCCGAATCGCGGACGTTCTGGGAGTCGAGGCAGTACGACTGAAAATACGTCACTTCTTTCAGCAGTCGATAATGCTTTTGCCAGCAATGGATCAGCAACTCGATATGGAACCGATCGAGACGAAGATGATGAGGAGGGGACGGAAATCGATCCAAACGAATTCGACAACCTCCTATCACGCTCAGAAAGCATTACCACCGGGCTGGGCATAGAAGTTGGCTCTCAAGAGACTGCCATGCTCAGGGGACCACGACGATACCGGTCAAAACAGCACATTCGAAATCACAGTCATGAAAGTCGAAGAAGTCGAAGAAAATCCTTCAGCACTATTGGGAGTAACGCCGACATAACCGAAGAATCTGGCGAGGAGAGTGATGAGGATGCTGAGCCGAAGTCACCGTTTATGGCTGGCGTGAGCGTTGCGAAATTCTGGGTGATATTTAGCGGCGTTCTCATCTGTTATTTTGTTGCTTGCTTCGATTCTACAATTATGGTCTCTTCGCATCCAATCATCACTTCATACTTTCAAAGCTCCAACAGCGCATCTTGGCTGTCTACTGCCTTTTTGTTAACGTCCACAAGTTTCCAACCCTTATTTGGACGTCTATCAGATACCATCGGGAGAAAAACACCTTACGTTTTCACCATGGCTGTATTTCTAGGTGCCACTCTATGGTGTGCATTGGCTCAATCGATGCTGAGCTTCATCATGGCTCGGGCACTCTGCGGTCTCGGTGCTGGAGGCATGATGTCGCTAGGATCTATCATTACAAGCGACCTTGTTCCAATTGAGATTCGCGGAGCATATCAATCATACATAAATATGATTTTCGGTGTAGGGTCGGCCCTCGGTGCAGCTCTTGGAGGGGCCATTGCTGACAATTTGGGTTGGCGTTGGGAGTTTGGAGTTCAATTGCCCGCGTTGGCAGCCTGTCTAGTCATCGCATGCTTTACCGTGCCTGGCGATTTGGGGTTACCAAAAGGAACGCAGACGAAGAGTATTTGGGAGGCCATGAAGGTGTTTGATTATAGAGGATCGATTCTTCTTACCACTTCCATCACATTTCTCATCCTTGGATTGGTAAGTCTCTTTTCCAAACCGTCCTCAAGTTCAGAACTAACGATTATTCTAGAACCTGGGTGGAAATGTTTACCCATGGGCCCATCCTTTTGTTATTACGTCCCTTGTCATCTTCCTCGTTTGCTTCCCGCTCTTTATTTACGTCGAGTCTTGGGTAAATCTCCCGATTATGCCTCTCCACCTGCTACTCCGAAACCCCCGCGCCGGTCTCATCCTCTCCAACAGTATCGGGGCGATCATATCCAATGCAGTATTGTTCAATATACCCCTCTATTTCCAAGCCGTTCTTCTTGAGTCTGCGACAAACTCGGGTTTGCGTCTTATCGTCCCTTCTATTTCAGCATCTGTTGTCGGTACTGCAACTGGATTTATAATCACGTATAACAAGCGTCTGAAGCCTCCTCTGGTTGCGGGCGTTTTCCTGATTTTGATCGGAACCGTGGGACTCTCGACAATGAAACGAGGAATGCCAGAGTGGGCATATCTGCTATATCTTGTCCCTTCAAGTATGGGTACAGGATTCATGTTCCCGGCTACTTTCATGGCGGTTCTCGCTGTCTCGGAGCAATCTGAGCAGGCGGTTGTTACTAGTACCTTGATTTTATGGCGTTCGATGGGCATGGTTTTGGGTGTTGCGACTAGTAGTTTTGTTTTACAGAATGCGTTGTACTATTATCTTGAACTTTTCGTCAAGGGGCCGGATAAGTGGCATGTAAGTTCTTTCCTCCCCACAACTCTTACCGTTTGAAGTTACTGATTGATCATCAGGTTATTCAAGAAGTCCGCAAATCCGTCCTCGCCATCCCGACTCTGGAACCGATGTACCGAGAGCAGGTTATCGATTCTTATGCTGCTTCGCTGAGAGCGACTTTCATTATGGCTGCTTGTCTTGCGGTTGTTACTATTGCCATTACGTTGCCTCTGAGACTTCCTATGTTGGGACACAGGAAACCGACTTGATATATTTGATCTCGGTTGCGTTGAATTAATTACGGGAACAAATTGAAAATGCAAAGGAGTTTGGGCTTTGGGCGTACAAAATAAACCGTCTGTGTCTACCTACTTGAGGGTTGCGGTGAATAAATGCGTACATGAATGGGTTTAGCGGGAGCACGAAAAGTCAAGCTTGGCTTCTCAGATCTTTCCCCACAGGAGTAAATCTATTGATTCAACACTACTACTCACTATTATCCTCACAAAACCAACCTTCATGCTATGACAGAGCCCCCAGATGTCAGCTAAGCGAAACTAACAATGCCCCCATTAATATTGATATCTCTATAATACATGCACCGAGAGTTTTTCAGACAATCCGCATGGAATAATAAGCTCTTTCCGTCATCCGTAGCTTGAGCTCCACCTGGATTGACCAAGCCCCAAGAATTTCCCGGTAGTAACAATGCCTTTTGCTTGGTATAAGGTCCTTTGAGAGAAGTCGCAGTTGCGTAACTGATGTCGTAAAGTCCCGAATTATAACAATTACTGCTGAAAAAGACAATATAGACACCGTTGACTTTTATAAGGTTTGGTGCCTCAATAAGTGGACCATCCCCTACTCCTTTGTCAAGAATTTGTACTGGGTTTCCCACCGTGGTGATACCATCTGCTGCCATTTCTTGAAGCATGAATGGTGTAGCTTGGGGACCGGTATTTGGGTTGCCGCAGAGTCCGTTTCCATCCACCTTGTACACGACGTATCGCTTGCCATCAGTATCTGTGAAACCGGAAATGTCGATAGCTCCTCCTGCCACGAGCGGGCAGCCGATTGGTTTTGGTTGTGCGGTGTAAGGACCAAGAACGGTATCTGCTGTTGCACTTCCGACGCAATGCTTGGTGGGGTCTGCCGCCAATCCAGCAGCATAGAAGAGGACGTATTTTGAGCCGATTTTTCGAACATCAGGGGCCCAGACATCTGTCCCCGTTGACCATGACCCTGGAGTCGGAAGTAAGTCTATGTTGAGTAGAGTCCATGGCCCTGCCCAACCGGCTGAGCTTTGCGCTACTTGAACTTTGTGGCCATTTCCTTGAGTTGCGAAAGCCAAGAAACTTCCAGATGTGGTTGCGGAATCATAAATAACTGCGGGATCTGGGAAGTTTGTATCGAGTACCGGTGCAAGTGCTCGTTTGTAGAGTTCCCGATCGGCGGCTGATGAACTGGTGACTACTTGGGCGAAAAGAAGCGCTGCAGAAAGAATGCAGAAAGACATTATGTATGAGGGATATAGGGCGAGATTAGAGGTGGATGAATAGATATTATGAAGCTTGCAGTCGAGCGAGTAGTCAAAGAACCCTACACTTTCATATTCAAAATAGGAGAGGTGGGCGTTAAGTAACCTTATTTACTTCCGATGTGACTGCCTTGGGTCATGGGATGATCTTTTGATCGGGCATAATTTACCTAACTGTAATATTAGTTCCGCGCTCAATGGAAGGAGTTTGAAAGTCTTAGAAGCACTTGGTTATTAGCTGGTATGGGACGGTTTTGCAGCTCAAACCCACCTACACGTTTAGATGGGATCAACCTAATTAGGACAACAGTTCGTGACATTAAAATAGCCAGGGATATTTAGAAAGTGGGTTTTAGTTACGCCGCAAACTCTGACTAGGAAGGAAAATTTCCAGAGAATTTTGGAAATTAGAACTGAGCTAAATTGGGTTGAATTTCGGAAGGATCCGAGTTTTGTACACGAACTTTCTGAGATCTTCGCCCCATTGTAAGCACTATAGCTCGCTCATGGCACGTCAACTATTTTTGGAAGATAGTACCGACTCACTATTCGCGAAAACTTTTCAAGATCACTCTGTGGTGCCTTTCTTCTCCTGATTCTTGTCATAAAATGATACACTGAGTAGTTAAACCTATTTTGATAGCTAGAATTTGGCCTGTTCTCCTCAATCACCGGAGCTTTAATAGTACATGTAATAAAATTTATCAAACATAGAAAGCGAGATATCTGATATACTGGAGGCTACCACTCCATGTGATACTTGCATTTTGTTGCACATTGCTACTCATCGCTACTCATCGCTACTCAAAACTACTCAACTACTCCATCAACCTAGAATTGACCATGTGTCATTGCATTTCCCAAGCAATGTCCTATGTATATGGAGTGGTAAAGAAACACATACATATCACCCAGAGTAGTGGGCATTGTCAAGCTAGCTTGATGCCTCGCATGTGGAACAGTCGGGTATGTGATTTGAGACCAATCACGTGATCTTCATATTTTATTTGAATTCTGATTATGGATCGCACACTGCCTTCGACTTCCGTTCAAAGCTACTTTATCTCCAAAAATAGTGCACTCGATTTACTTCTCGATATCCCGCTGGTCAAATTCACTCTCACCTGAGGGACGGATCTCGCTTACAAATTTGTTTCCGCTTCCAATTTTTTTACTCTCTCAAAGACTCGGGAGTCACCAAAAATTGCATCAAAATGTCGAAACCCTCTATTCTTGACGGGAAGTCCCTGGATAGCCTCATTCTAGATTTCAGCCCCCTCAAGGAAATCCCAGAGCTCTCCGTATCCATAATCGCGTTTCTCGACGGCGATTACAAAAAGGTTCTCGAAACCCCCACGTCGCAAAGCCTCTTCGAGAAGTTTGCACAGACTGCCGGGCACCCTAAAGAACAACAAGATGCAGCCATCCAGGATGGATCACTCAGCAGTGAAGCCGACGCGATCTTGGTCCTGATCGCAGGTCTGGCTGCATTTAATGCATTTCTCCAAATCAATGTCACGGGACCGCCGTTGGATCTGAAAAATGTTTTTGGAAAGAGAGAGGAGGCATTTCGAGACCAGTGTCTTAAAAGCTTAGAGCTTGATGGGGTTTCCGTATATCAACATATTCCTTATCTCGAGCTCTTCTGCTTCGCTCGGATGGTCTTCACAGTTTGTTTTCCAAGGATTATCCAAAGCAATTTCACCGACTCGAAATGGATGCGCATCAGGATAAATTCATACCATCAGCGATTACTTTCTGGAATCTCATTTAGTCGGGTCGTGGAGACGAATGCGTTGCAGGATATCATTGAAAAAGACCTCAAAGACCTTGAAGATGAGCTTTTCGCACCAACTTTGACTTTTTCGACCGAAGCCAAGGTCCAGTTCCTTTTGGAGAAGGCCCAGATTCATATCATGCAAGGCCTCGATATGAAAGCAAAAGAGGACTTGAAGATGGCCGAAACGACATCGGAATTCAACTATGCCTTATCTGGGGCATTGGGAAAGAGAACAAAGTTTCAGCAAAACGACATCTCCCAGTTGGTCGTTTTTGCCAAGAGCAAAGAAGACAGTGGGGAGCCTTTGAACGGGATATCAGAGGCAGTCCAGGAGACAGGCCTGTCAAATGAGGACCGAAATGTGCCAAAGGCATTGGATCTGAACGATGATACGCTACTTGAATCTATCGACTACGCCAAACCAACGTCTGATAAAGTGGACAATCTTCCTCCTGCACTCGCCGGCATGCTTCCAGACCAGCAACCACAACTCAAACCTTTGGATCAAATCACTCTTCTCGCGGAGGCCACGCTCAAGGACCAATTTCTTCCTATTGACAAATTAAATAGCGAAGAAGTTCTCCCTTATGCTGTCCGTGTACTTTCCGACAAACCAACCAACTGGCAAATCTACACACAGGCTCTTCTCGTGCGGAGTAGAATCGAGTCTCATCGTTCTAGAACCCAAGAACGCAGTGTACTTCAATTACAAGTTATAGTAGATCAGATTATTGCCAACACAACTGAAGAGCCATCTTCATCCTCCGATGGCATCCCCGAGATCCGAGTCACTCAATTCTTGCCACGGGCCAAAGCCACCGAAACAGCGTCTGTTTCTGAGCGACTGCAATACATATTCCAGCTCAACACACCTACGCGATGGGAACTTGAAACAGAACTGGCATTCGCTTGGTCTGGTGTCGGCTCTCTAGTTAGTGCTTTAGAAATCTTCAAGCGTCTCAAGCTATGGGCCGAAGTAGCTTTGTGCTATCACTCCGTTGGCCAAGAAGAGAAAGCTCGTCAAATTGTTCGCAGGCAGTTGTATTACTCGTCCAAAGGCCCGGAAATGGATGAATACGACGTTGACGCTGAAGCTGTTGCTGCCGAAACATGGGATGGAGAGATGCGTTCCCCTCCACCCGCTCACTCCCCAAGATTATGGTGTATTCTTGGTGACCTCAATGCAGACCCTTCATGTTGGGAGCGAGCATGGGAAATCTCCAAGCATCGTTATGCACGCGCTCAACGCACTCTTGGCGAATATTGGTCTAAAACTGGGAATCTGGAAAAAGCTCGAGAATCATACCTGCAAGCTACGATTGTCAATCGTCAAAACAACGACACCTGGTCCCGACTTGGTGATATCGATTTACGGGTAGGAAATTGGGATGGAGCCATCATCGCATTCCAACAAAGCATCATGATTGATGATACAGACGCGAAAACATATTCCAACCTCGGCTCAGCTTTATTATCCAAACACGCAGAACTCAAAACTCTTGAAAAAGTGGCGGCTTCCGTGGGTGAAGAATCGGCTGCTGTTCTCCAAGATGAAGACGATGAAAGTCCAGCAGTTCAAGTTCCAAAACAAGATGCAAAAGCCATCCTACGACAAGCACTCAGTGCTTACAAACGAGCTGCGTCGCTAGCTCACTCCAACTGGCAAATCTGGGACAATGTTCTCACAATCGCCACTAGATCATCACCCCCGTCATATCCAGACATCCTCCTCGCTCTGAGAAATGTAATTCGAATCCGCTCCCCCGTGCTCGGCGAAGGCGCAATCGACATCTCCATTCTACGAGCCCTAGTCAACGAAGTCATTACTCTCGACCGAGTCAACATCCTTGGCGAGGTACAACAATCCGGAATGTACGACCCACCACGAGGAAGTCTCGCACGAGCGGTCCTCGAATTCTACAAGACGGAGATCGAACCGCTCATCACCGCTCAGCCGGTTCTCTGGACTTTGGCCGAGAAACTCGCTCTCTTCACGCGGGATTATGTGCGTGCACTCTCTTGTGCGGAGAAGGCTTGGAGGATTTGTAGTCAGGCTTCTGATGAAGCGTGGCTTTCTGAGAAGGAAAAGTTTAAGGACGTGGTTGAGGTTACGGATGGACTTGTAAGTGCGTACGAAAATTATGGTGGGAGGGAAAGAGAGGATGGAACTGGAGGTTTGGTTGAGAAGGGGTGGAAAATGAAGGCGCGAAGTGCTGTTAGGGGGATTATGGGTAAGGCAAAGGATAGTTGGGAGGGGACTGCTGAATGGGATCAGTTGAAGGATTTGTTAGACGGATTGAGGTAATCTAGGTTGAGTACGGGTCGCTTTATTCGCCAAATATCTTTCGAGGTGGTGTAAACCATTCCTCTATTAACTTCATTCACCTATTCGGGAATGTTAACAACCGAGTCACAAAAATAAAATCTGGCGCATAAACCCATACACTAAACAATTTACACTTTCATATCCACATCCCATTATAACCCCACCGCGTAAGAAAACGATCAGCCAACCCAAAGGTAATGCTTTTTATCCTTTTCAAACGATCCCAGACCCGGAAATAAAAATCCAAATCCGAGCTTTACTTGCTGGCCTATCTAATCTAGTAAGAAAACCCCCTTTCATGTCCTATCATGCATGTCATGCCCCTTTTCAATCCTTACACCCCCCCATACCTGTCTCATCTCATACCTTCTTCTAATATACACTCAAACACCCTTCCCTGCTCTCAATCTAAGAAACAGGCTCAACCGTCTTCCCCTCTCCCTTCTTCCCCTCCGCGTTCGTAGGAGAAAGCGGCGACACCAAGGGCCTCTCCTCCTTCACCCCCTCAAGGTCGAGATCCTTCTTCAAATCCGGCAAGAAGCGATCAATCCTCTTCCACGTTTCCACCCATAGTTTCTCCTGCGTGGGGTCTTGCGCTGGAGGCACGAGGTATCCGCTACTCGACATGACGAGTAGGATATTCTTCAGACTTTCGGGCACGGCTTCTTCCTGTTGTAGGTATTAGTAGTTGTTATAGAAATTGAGAGAGAAGAGAAGGGTTACTAACCAAGCTATCACCCTGTCCACTATTCATCAGTCGATCCATGATATCCAGGATCTTGAGCCAGAGATCTAACATCCCATCCCATTTCGAGAGGAGTACCAAATAATGGAGGAATATCCTGCATAACAAGGTGGCAGCCTGTACTCTCGTTTCACTCATGCCCACTGGGTCCGATGAGTACACTTCCGGCTTAAGAAGTCGGACGATAAGTGGGAAGAGGACTTCACTAAAGATCGCTGTCCACTCATCATGTTCGCCTGATGTCAGTTCCGGCGAAAGAAGAGTACGTTGTAGAGAGGAGAAAGCTTGATGCCGGATTTCCCGACAAGGATTCGTGCATTGTGTCGTCAAAGCTCGGAATATCGTCGACCAGTAAGCCGCCCAGGCCTCTTTACTCTCGAGGTGAGATTGCTGCATCAAAACAGGTATACGTGTGGTTAGTGAGTAAATCATTGAGATGGCCTTCACACCTCTGGCAACTGCGGCGTCGACCCCAGGTGGCTTTTCAGGCGATTTCAGAGGTTGCCCTCTTCTTGGCCTCTTGTCCTTCTTTTGCTCTATACTTGAACCCACACTTCCAGCTGAGGCAAAATCATTCAACAACTTGACGGCTGATTCATAATTATCCGCCATCACAGTAGGCGGCGATCCAATTGCAACACCTTCGAGAATCTCAAAGACAGTTGGGGCAGACTGTGCATTGCTAGCCAAGTTTCGGAGAATGACCCAGAAATCTGGAGATGTCATAATCTCATTTCTGAGAGGACCAGGCTCCTTAATGCACTTTGTTAGTCCTTGAAGGACCAGCGGTGCAGCCTTTTCCAGCAAGTCTTTTTTGAAACTTGATATCGAATGTAAGATGATTGGTACGCGAAGGAATGAATGTTCCTAGTACAATTAGTATAATAAATATCATGAATTCGATATAACTTACAAAACTGGCGTGCAGAAGATGGAGGAGATAGAAAATAGTCCTGGATATCATTATGCTGTGGAAGCTGGGAGCGTTTCGCATGACATTCATCAATGCTTCCGCAACATCAGCACCAAGTTCTGCTATAGTCTCACTGTCCCTAATTGCAAGAACAGTACAGAACTCCAGGAGATACACATATGATGGGTCATATGCTGGACCTGTAGGAGTTCCCTTTCGTAAATCAGGTGACAGCGGTGGTTCGTTCTCTGATTTTACGCTGATGACAATGGTGGATGGGTCATCTGGGAGCTGATCAAGAAGAGCCTTAACCAAAGGTTTCAGCGAGTCCACGGGCATTTCGCTATCACCAAGTTAGTATATCACAGAACAATATTGATTTAATACTTACGCGGCAGCTGCAAACACGTCGCCCATGTAGCAAGCATTGATACAGTCCACTGTACAAAGTGTACTCTCTAATTCTTCATCAGAAGGCTCAGGAGGATCATCCGCGGCATAGCTAGAAATATAAGAGGTGAACGCTGAGAAGAGTCCAGCATCGTTTTGCTTTTGGCCCCGGTCTACGACCTGGGAAGGATTCTGAAGAGGTATGGGCGTAATTTCCATACGATTTGGGGCAAAGTATGGTGGTATCAAAGAGTTTACGAAAAGATTCAGCCATATTTGGGCAATCTAAATAGGGGTCAGCAAATGTTCATTCTGAGAAGAATATAGACAAACTCACATGTTTCCAACTGTTTTTCATGATGGCCTCACTAGCGAGGACCACCCGAAATAAGACGACAGTAGCCAGCTGTGCTTTGAAATCTCTACCGAATTGAACAGCAAGTTGACTAACCATAACACTGTTATCGCCAACCTGTACTTCGGTATTGAGAGTGGTATTAGATGGGGTGCCATTGGCCAATGTTGTGATATAACTCAGGCAATATACAATTCGGTCGACAGCATCTGTGAGGCCATACTTTACTGCGATCCGAGCACACTCATCAAAGCCAGTGACAACTCTCGAGAAAACCGCATCATCACTAGCGGACATAAACACGTATGACAAGGTGGCAACCACAGGCTTCCAGGTGGCTGCAAACATGTCTGCATCAAATATGTTGGTATCACATAAAACTAGATCTCCGGCGGACCCCGTCTTAAGTAGCAGCTCCCGCCAAGCATAATCAAAGGCATGCTTATTTTCGTGCTCGTCGGGTAGAATGATTTCGTTGGATTGGATGGAATCAAAGATGTCTTGGAGGAATTTGTCCTCAAAGTTGTTCCCGCCATTGACAGTTGTTAGGTTCCTTGCAAAGTTTTCGAACTTCATGCGATTCTTGGATGTCAGATTTGGATTGTGTTGATCCGTATTCAGCATAATGATAGCGTAGGTTAAGACGTAAATTGCATCCTGATCGGCAATGCCCTCGGGTTTGGCTTCGTCGTAATACCGCTGTGCAAAAACCGTGACAATTCTCTCAATCAAAGCTGACTCTCCTGGCAAACGGAAGGACTCGAGTAACTCCCGAAGTGATTCGTCAACCCGTTTCCCTTCAAACTGGAAACCCCCCATGAACGCCTCCAGCATTGGCTCGTTGCCCTTCTTTGATATGTACTCACCAAGCTGTTTCTTTGAGATTCTAGAGGTGCCTCTCAAAAAGGTCGCGACAGACTCGGGATCTTTTGGATCAGTGATGATGCCATGAGAGGCCAAAAATGCGAGTCCGGCCTTGGGACTCTCATTGAACTTGGCAGCCCCTTGGATAATGATCTTCTTTCTCCGTCTCTGTTCTCGCAACTGCTTCACGCCGGGGTAGCCCTCATACTTGGGCTCATCATCAAGTCTTTCAGCTATGAATTGGATATACCCAAGAAGCGCATCCAGGCACAGAGGCGGCACACTAGTAGTACTCCAAGTTGCCGAGTCTGGAATGGCATTTCTCGATAGTAGGCCAACCATGTCTTCACACAAGTCGCTCCTATCAACGGCACAGTCGTAGTTCACGTACAACTCAACCATGAAGCTTGGTATACGAGCAAGAGCGCCTACGCTTTCAACCATAGCTTCCCTTGCATCAGGTTTTCGCGATCCCCCTTCCATACCCAACTTTTTGCGATCCTGTACTGGCACAGGAGTGGCTCTCCCGCTGCCCGGCTGGGAAGGTGGTGGTTTCACCAACTTTGGAGCTTGTGGCACTCCAGCATAGAGAGCTGGATCAATTCCAGGCTCCCTTGGAATCTCTACGCGAGGATGTAAACATGCAACCAAGTAGGAGAGAAACAATTCTTGCTGAAGTTTCAATACCCCACGACAAGTTGCTAACAGAGTACCCGCCACTATAAGCGATTCGTGTAAGATTGCCATATTATCCGACCGAACGAGTTGAAAAAGATATTTGCATAAGCGATCCTTTGCCAAGTTGGCCAAACTTGGGTGCTTGGCTATCGAAGGCCCAGCAACTTCCAAAGCCACATCGATAATCCGCAAAGCCATGACTCTCATGGTATCTGCATGCTGACGATCGTGGGGGTCTAAAAGATCAACAAGAACTCTGAAAAGTTCACATATTGAGGGTAACGAATAGGGCTTGATTGGAACATCGTCGGATGCCTCCGAAGCTGGTCCAACTCCCATCTCCGAGGTGTTGTCGGCCATTGGCGAAGGAAGAGGGTTTCTTGACTTGTCGAAGCTCGATGAGGGTCTGGACTCAAGTGGTGGAGCAGCCAAAGATGATTTTACAGCATCGTTAGCATTTGCGGAGGGGGCCATTTTCACGGTATCCATGTCCTCTTTTGTTTTCTCGTCCAAAGCCTCAACTTCTTCTCCAGCCTCGATTTCCAAATGCTTTAAACGTTCAAAGATCACTTGACACATCTTAACCATGGAAATCTCCGCCGATCGTCTAAGAATTTCCGACAGCCTTGATTGGCAGCACATGCTAAGACCTGTCTCCATCATTTCACAAACACTCTCATCGCTGAGCAGATCTCCTCCTGGTCCAGATAACATTCCCTCCATAAGGTTCAATATCCGTAAAAGTACAATGTCGTCCGCAGCAGAGTCACTAGCTTCAAATCGACAATGGGTAACTGCCGCAGACAGTGATTGCATGGCTAGTGAAAGTCGAGGCGAATCGGGACTTATGAGATTATAGGAGAAGAACTTCGTAATAGCTACGAGCGCGAGAGAGGTGATAGGGGCGGACGTCGCAGAGGCTTGGATGACTTGGAGGAAGGGGTGCAATAACGAAGGGGTATCGAACTGATGTATGTCTACTTTTGGTCAGCATGCAGTGGAGAATTAGAGGTTCGATTATGCCCGTACCTTTACAGTTAGCCAATTCCCGCCTTAACCTGCCAAAGCCAGCCATCAATGGATTATCCTGCATGCTCTTTCCTTTCTTCCCCCTCAATCCCCATCTATTTGCCAGTCCTTCATCATCTCCTGGGTCGGGAAACCCTAAGGAACTTCTGCTCTTCGCCCCTTTCCGACTTCCTGCCTCGTCTCGAGGGGTTGAAGGCCGTGAGCTCTGCAAGCTTGGGTTCATAGGACTTGAGCTTCCACCTAGGATCGCAGATACCGAAGAATGCGCCCATTTCGCATGCTTTCGCATGGCAGATGTGACTGTAATACATTCTGTTGTGATCAAAGCTACCGGGTCTACTGCCACTGAGACTCGGCCCCTCCTTGAATAATCCATGCCGGCGCCGTTAGTTTGAGGATTTCCCGGGCTGAATCGATGGGGGATATTGGTTATCGAGGATTCGGGTTCACGTATGGTTGTCGTGGAAAAATGGATTGTCTTTTCGGAGCTTATGGAATCTGCTGGGGCGCCATCGCTCATGTTGTACTTAGTCCCTCTCCAAAGAGCATGCGAGTCGGCCTTGAAATGGTGAATGAATGGGAAATTATTAACAGTTCGTAGGTCGCAGAGGAAATCGGATTGTAACAACTGCAATGAATGTAGATATTCTTAACGCGGAAGGCTGAGTGTACAAATACAAGAAATTGTAGTGTACCTTGGTATTTCTAGGTTGACCTAAAATGCTACAGATCACTACACAATCTGTTCACAATCCCTGCACGTGACGTTTATGCATTTGCCTCACTCTCCCCTCCAAGGTGTCATTTACTACCTTGCATAATCGTTTACAAGTGATGAAATATATTGTCTTGTGGTGAGAATTCAATTTTCAAAGTTGATACATTTCCGGTCCCGTTATTTAAGTTGATCTCATCTATACTTTTACAACCCGGCAGATTACACTACAATGAGCTTCTGCTGCTCAACATGAACAAGAATGCTGGGATCATCAGATCACAGCCTATGCAATTCCAAACGCCGTATCCGTCCGTGTCCACGCTAAGTCTATGTCCCATCGACTTCTTGATGCGGGTTTCTGCTCAAGGCAAATCCTTGGGCTCCGTCAGTTCGTCTCGGGTGATGATTTACACTCTATCAAGTGTAATTGGAATATCTACACCTGTTTCGTTAGTATATTCCCATAAAAGAATGTCGTTTTTTCTTTACCTCACTCAGTGCTACTTTACTGCGCTTTCGATTCCACCTTTGCTTCCGCCGTTGCCTCTGCCTTTGCTGTTTCGGCTGGCTTCTTGGTTTCCTCGGCAGCCGCAGCTTCTTTTCTCTCATTCTCCTTTTTCTCTTTCATGACTGCGTTCTGAATGTCGGTTTTATCCTTTTCCCATTGGCTGTTTGGGTCCACGAACTGATCCTTAATTTTCTTCATCCGCTCAACCTTTTCTTCCTCTTCCTTCTCGCGAGCTTTTCGCTCTTCTTCCATTTCCTACGCTTGGGTCAACAATGTGTTATTAAAGAAAAGGGAAAACACAAACCTCCATATGACGGATGTCATCAACACTGGGCTCATACAAATGCCAAATGGTATAATGCGGTAACCCGACAACAGAAAATTGCATGCGTTTGGCCATCTGATTTAGTTAGTCTTTAAGCAGAAGAATTTTGGAATCTATTAATACCTTTCCGAATCCCTCAGTCTCTGCGTGCTTCTGGAAACTAAATGCAGGGAAATGCACTCCGGATCTAAACACTTTGGCTTTGGCTAAAATACTGACACCACCAACCCCATCAATGTCCATTTCCATATCAGGATCTCCATATGGGTCTCGGAGGTAGGCAAGATGAGGTCGCCATGTAGCGTATTCTGCATATCCTTCGACAATGACGGCGTCTTCGTCGAGAGTGTCTGCCAATGCGAGGGCAGTTTCGGATTCTTGCCATGAATTCAAATCATAAGGCTGCTCGCCACCAAGCCAATCAGGGAGAGGTCGCCAAACATCTAGTGCTGTTAGATTATTTACTTTGTATAACGGAGAGCTGTAACCTACTTGGCACAATGACATCCTTATTGTGGCGCATGAGGTCTTCCAAGATGGTAAATGGTGCAGTCTCGACATCTACATCCCTCCAATACACCCAGCTGTGGTACGGACGTAAGGCTGCGCTAAGCAGCCAATTCCTTGCCTGAGCCATCAACTTTCTTCTGCTTGCTTGGGCTGCGAAACCGTGACGACTTTCCACATCCTGGTTGACCTTTTGTCCAAAATCCTTCTCGATAATTGAAATCTCGCCATATGGCATTTTTGGGTCCTCGTCCGCCTGCAAAGCTTCCAAAAGCTCGGATAGAAGTGGAAGTGTTCTATCCTTCGAATCTGATACCAAAAATGCAAGGTCTATGAGGTGATGGGGGTATGTGAAGTTGTGGAGATGTGCGAAGAACATTCGGAGATGGGACTCGGCGTCTCGTAGGGGGGCACATAATAAAATACGCTCTTCTCTTTCCCAACCCCTCGCGGTTCCTTGCACATTAGATAAATCATAGTATCGCACAGTTTCCAGCTGAAAGTCCTCTCCGGAAGATAAGAATCCCAATGACAAAATCGGAAGTATCGAGGCACCTGGCCATACGAAAAAGGCGAATAAACCGATGGCTAAAAGGAGGGATAATCGAATCAAAAGTTGACGTCTTCTTCGCAGGGCAGGCGGAGATGCTCTGGGCTGGAATCTACATGCGCGGACAGGTTAATTGTGTTCTGGAGATGTTGACGCGGAAAATCGAGGGGCGGCGCTGAGCATACCTATGGGGGGATATTGAATATGTGGTCTTCTCTTTTGATCGCGGATAACCATTCGAGTACGCATCTGCTTTCGCATGGTGCCGCGGCAACATTATGAAAGAATCGCGATCGACGTGTGTGGTGCTGCAGTGTGAAAGATGGCGGCGATGTTGCCAGTCTGGCGCTCGAGATAAATTCGACCAAGCTGACGCTCGTGTTCACAACCCCCTGGGCCGTTGCCCGATCCGATGCGTCGATAGTCGAGAGTCGAGATGGTCAGGAATAGGTGCTCTGAAATAGGGGCCCTGCAAACGCGAGAAAATGCGATAATATGAATTGGTGAGGAAACTGCATCAGCGGCAAGCACGTCAAGGTGGCCAGCAGCAGGAAATGGGAGGGAATTGATTTTGGAATCTACTTCGTACGTATCTCGGAATAATTTCGTCGAGTAGAGGGCCTGGAGGTGAATCCTGGGCTGTTGAGGTGATGGTGCTGCTGGCCTCTGAATAAGGTCCGGAGCTAGTAAACTTGCGTTAGGCTGCCTCTAACTGACCTTGGCCTGAAACAGCCGGGTTGCTATCACGCACGTGCAATCATAGGTAGCCGTGGAGAAGGTGAGTAAAGGCTACGCAAAGCTCACCATTCGGCAATTGTAAACCTTAGCAAAGAATATTGGCAATAGCTTCAATTTCTTGATCTGGCCCAAGTGAAGGAACTCAAATGCGTCATAGTAATCAATTCAAGCGATGCTTTCTTCTCTTCAAATCAATGCTTTACTTTCTTCGATACCATGGCAAGGACATCCGCAAAAGTAATTCAGTTTCACAGCAGACGGAAATGAGTTATGGATAACTGTAATTCAATTATACTCTAATTATACCACGACTCACCGTTATTTCCTTCACTCCAGCCAAATCTCCAATAGGGATCATCCATCAACTCATCGACTGTCAGACCCAAAGGAAATCTATCAGTCATCGTCAGCAAAAGGAAACCAAGTAGCTAAACAAAGTTGAAGATATCAAAGGTGCTCAGAAAGGCCAGTTTACTCAAGCACACAAGCCGGCCTCAATCCTCTGCGTTCCAAGACGCAACGCAGAGGAAGGAAGCACTGAAGCCACACACTCCACAACCTATCATCCCAAATCAACGAATTGACTGGTCCGGTGCGGGAGGATGGCTCGGCCGACACGCAATAGTGGAATGGATAAGCTGTTGTCATCAGTGCAAAAAGGGAAGAAGAAATATAAATGGTCTTACCATTTAGCTGGTAGTACCGGTGACCCGACGGAGGTAGCATTGGGATCGAGACCTGAAAACACGAATGTTAGCAATCCTGCTTTGCTTGGGAAGTGTGGCAGAGCAGAAGAGAGTGTGTTGGAGGGTTCAGGAGTTTTTGGTATATTGGTTTATCAACATAATTGTTCAGAAGCAGAACTGATTAATTTTTCTCATCATGAAAATTTGGGTATGTGTGCGAGGAAAAGTCGAACATACCCGATGTTAATCATGAAGAGTCCATGTCCCTCTCAACACGCCATGGTGTTTATGATAGCCAGCAGAAGCGGAATCGCAGAGCACCAGTGGCATGTAGCCCATGCTCTTGTGGAAGGCGGGGTCGAGGGTTGCGCACACCCATCCGAGGAGAGGTCAATTCAGTTCCTGTGTCTAGATTCATCGTCAGCGCATTGCTTCCAAAACTGGAAAATAGCAAAAGCTTGGGTTGCAAGATGCTTCAGATGGTGATGCATGTTGTTCATTGGATCAGGTAATCACCGAAGAACGTTGGGTAAAATATATCATCAGGAGCGTGAGGGGGAGAAGAGAAGAGTAAAACTGACCATTGGGATATTAGTTCAGCGCGGTATTTGTATAGCAGTCGGAGCGATCCGCAGAATTGTCCTCATCTCAAAGAATTCAAGCTCGTCTTCGCACATGGATACGACGCAGCGTGGCGGTTGTGATGCTCAAGATTGTTGTTGTTTGTTGAGGATGTAAAAATCAGATGGAGGTTGACCAGCTTTTTTGAAGAAAAAGAAAACCGCCGCGTGCACGGACCAGTTTGACTAGCTTCAGCAGCACAGCTTCAGAACCCCACCAGGCTGTACCGCAGAGGGCCAAACGAGGCCAAATATTTTCTGAGGCATATGTGATAGCAGCCAGTCACCATAATCTCTCCGCAAAACACACAATGCTCATGTCCGACAGAAAGAGGATCAATGGCCCGTCGGGTGGCACCAGCGCTCCCATATATTCAAAATATCTTGCCAAAGATCCAAACGAACTCCCAGAGAGACCCGCGAGGTCAAGGCCGAATAATGTTCTACGGAAAATGTGTAAGTCGGGATGAAATACCTAGCCTCACTCATTTCCCTACTAACTAACACCATGCAGTCTTGAAGACGGGAGTCACACCTTCGGCGTCAGGGTCAGCATATCTCGAGCTTGCGGCGTCAAGAAATTCCAAATCCGCGGCTCCTGGCTTAGCATCACTCTCTTCCTCTGGATTGAAACTCACATGTACCGTTCATGGGCCCCGACCTTTACCTAGAAGTGCGCCTTTCTCCCCGCACATCATTCTCACCACACACGTTAAATACGCCCCATTCGCGACGCGGAAACGAAGAGGATACCAAAGAGATTCAAGTGAGCGAGATCTAGGAGTTCATCTGGAAGCTGCATTACGAGGAGTAATCATTGGGGACCGATGGCCAAAGAGTGGAGTGGAGGTCATCATCACCATCTTAGAAGGCGAGGAAGATCAATGGTGGGGAGATGATGTTGGCCGGGGAAACACAAGTGCAACGGAATGGGGCATGATGAGCGTTCTCAGTGGCTGTATCACCGTTGCCTCTGCAGCAATTGCAGACGCTGGCATCGATTGTGTGGATGTCGTTGCTGGAGGAGTTGCTGCGGTGGTCAAAGGAGCGGATTCGCCAAACTTGGTCTTGGACCCTGTACCATCAGAGCACAAGGATATCATCTCAGCTTGCATTGTAGCATATTTACCTTCTCGCGATGAGATTACGGATCTCTGGGTCAAGGGAGAGATTGGACACGACAACCAGGCAGAAGATTCAACACAGAATTCAACATTTGAAGAGTTGACAGACAATGCTGTACAAGCCGCGTTGGGAGCGCATAGGGTTTTAATTGCTGCTTTGAAGGAAACAGCGGATGTCAAATTGGGTCGAACATGAATGGAAAGAAGTCATTGACTATCATCAAAGAATATCAAAAGGAGTTATTTGGCGTTCTAGATCAAAAGGGTGGTATGTTTTGTTCGAGGTAAGAAATTTGGTTGGTCTGATACCCAGGAATGAAATTAAAAACTTCAAGCAATCAATTTCTACCAACCTTAAGCTCATTTTAACATAGGTAAGTAATTTCCAAAACAAAAGGGCATTTACATCAAAGGAGCTGTTAGAAGAAGATGTGCCCTCCTAAAGGGAGCTTCTGTGTTTGCAAAGATGTCCGTCTCAACTTTGGTTTCTTGTTGTTTCTTTACGGGGTTACCACACTTGTCCAAAAGAAACACTCCAGTTCCCTCAACTATATCATCTCTTGTTTCCTCCCATGCTAAAGATTTTCTCCTACCTTCCACTCATAAAAACCTCCACATCACAATCACCAGCACTTCAAGTCAAACCAACAGGCTGTTTTCTCCATTGGGAAATTCTCACGTTTAAATCTCCCTCCAGAGTAATCCAGAGTTCCTTCCCAACAGCCAATCAATCTCAACCCACAAACAAGAACCACAGAGTTGGAGACACAAAAGGGAAATCTGAAGAGAGAATGCCTTCCAAGATACAGCTTGATGAGAACCTTTGGTTTCTCTATACCTGTATTCAGAAATCCGATATGAAAACTGTACGTCTTATCTTTCCTACCTTCTTTACTTTTTTTGCTGTTTTATTACTCTGGGTTTTGCCGCCAGTTTGGGGCTTAATCCAATTCATCTGTATTGGTAAATCTTTCACACATTTTCCTGTTGCTAACTTCCGTTTCACAACTGCTCTTATACTCAACCATTTCCCTGTTCCCTCTTAGGTATCACTTTCTATCTACTTTCCTTCAACGCCCTTTCTCAGCCTCTCATAGCCAAGCTCCTTCTCCAAAACTAAAACATTCTTCTAGATCGATTTCGCAGCCGTAGCAGAACTCGCAAATATCAAGCCCCCAGCAGCAAGAATGCGATACACGCGATTAAAACGCCAGATTGAAGATGGGACCTTGACCGGTCAACACGGGAATACTTTCATGCCTTCAAATTCTACATCTTCGAATCCCACATCTTCGAATCCCACATCTTCTATCCCAGTTCCTTCGATCTCTACACCTACACCTCCCACGTCTGGATTCCCGGGCTTCAATCCTGCGGAAATTCACCACAGATATCCATTACCGCAAGGAGAAAATAATGCTAAGAGGAGGGAGATTGAATTTTCGGACTGGATCTCCTTGTCTTCTTCGAATTCTGGAGGGCAGGGTGTTGAGGGGGCGGAACGAGAGGGTGTGAGAAAGCAGAAAGAAATCCAGGAAATAGGCACGGAAGAAAGACCAAGATCCCCCTCAAACGAAACAAAACAACCGGGAAAAGAAAATCCCGATTCCGACGACGACATGGAGAACATTCCCCTCTCCAAAATCAGGAACCCCCAAAACCAAAATCCCAGCCAAAATTTTCCAACAACCCTCACCACGCTCTCACAACCCTGCCCCCCTCCCTCCTCAAAATCACCCATCTCCATCTCCTCAACCCAAACCTCACCCCCTCTCCGACCCAACCCACCACCTCCCTTTCAAAACGCCACACTCCCGTATCCGCCCCCTCGTCCACCTTTATGTTCGCCTGCGATGTACCATGGGTTTCGGGGTGCGAAGAGGGGGTATCGGTATTTTCAAGCTGGGGATGAGAGGGAGTATGTTAGTCCTTATGGGAGGGGGGTTGAGGGGGGTGGAGTGGGGATAGGGATGGATAGAGGGGTAGAATTAGGGATGAGAGGGTTGGGAGGTAGGAGCGCGAGGCCGGTGGAGAGGATTTATGATGGGGAGTTTGGGAGGGAGTTTGCTAGGGGGGCTTGGGGGGTTGAGGTTAGAGGGGAGGAGGGGGGTTGAGTGTGGGAGGTTGGGTTTGATGGAGTGATGTGAGGGGGGGGAGAAGATGAGAGTTTCGGGATTTGGAGAGTGTTGTTTTTTTACTCTGGGGTTTGGGGTGTTTTGTAGGAAAATGAAGAGGGAAGTGTTGATAGGCTTGTACAGTTGAACAAAACTCTGTGACCTTGAATTGTCAATTTGTCAGCCTCTTAGTCAGGCATCTGCCCTATTCATAACTTGGGATAGAAAGCAACTATACGCTACCATTACATTGACTTCTAAGCTGTGTCGGAGGATATAAGAAACATGGAGATGATTGCTAATCTAATTAATGTAAGAAAAAAGTAGTTCAACAAAAAAAGGGGGAACTCAGATTCTCACTAGATGATGTGCTCCATTGGTCTTGTGAGTGTGAATCAAACTTGTTAACATTGAAGAGCTTCTTCTTTGACATCGTTTGATATAGGAAGGATGAGTATGAGACGAAAGAGGAACTCAATCAATTTTTCACATGACCTTAACTTCAACTCAACACAACAATCCATCAACTCAAAAAATAATATCCATGAAGAAGAATAAATAAACCCCACAGAAATGGTATATCAACATCCGTAAAAATATAGATTCCCAAAAATGCCCAAATACAAAACATGTGCCCAGTCCCCAATCACACCCCAAGAAGATAAGCCCAATGTCTTTTTCATAATCAATTTCTCCTTTCCCACCTGGTATACCACATATCACCGATTCCAAGAATATTCGCATCGCCATACTTCATATCAATTTGAGGCCTTGCTACCTCTTCGATCCTTCTTCCCCCATCCCTTCTCCGCAAGCTTCTCATGGTATTTTACATCTCGGTCGTGATTGCGATCTAAATGTGAATCGCGAGAGTTGGGCGTTGCGTAAATGGAACCCTTTCGTTGTTGGAAGCGGGAGGGTGGAGTTTTGGAGGCGTCTGTTGGGGTTGAGTGTTATTCTTGGTTTAAAATCTGGGGAGGTTGTGTTGAGGGATATGATTGATCGATGGAGAAAGTTGGAGAAAATTCAAGAAAAGTACATACCCCATTCATCACCGGTCTCTCCAGAATATCTTCTGCCAGTAGGACTAACATTACTTAAAACTGGGTTCGTTCCATTTGATCCCTTACGACTTCCAGCCGCATCTGTGGTGTTTTGTCGTTGGCTGGCAAAAGGATCGTTGGTGCCATGGTTGTCGAAGGGGCTGGTGTCAATAGCTATATCAGAGGTTAGTATATCGAAGAAGATGAGTGAGATTGAATCTCGATGGTGAAAGGCTTGTGATGGGAACACCACAACAGCCAAGAGTGTACATGAACAGCCAAGAGAGATACAAGGGGGCAAATTCAGAGATAGGGTGAGAAAAAAAGGGAGGACTGACTCTGATGAGCTTGAGTTGCCGCCATTTCGCTTTTCGATGAATTTCCAAATGAGGAGGGAATTTCGAGAAAGCTGTGGCTATTTAACTTGGTTGAAATTGTTGAAGAATAGTTTTAAGTCGAAGCCTCCACAATGTGAACAAAGAAAGTGGCTCAGTTGATAACTAAAACCCCCTTTGTCTGATGACGAGGAGCTCTCGAAAATTTCTCTTCCAGGTGTACCAGCGGTTGCGAGATTGCGTAGTATGTTGAACAAGTACGATCACATTCGCAATCTGTGAGAGGTTTGAGAGGATAGGAGTTTTCACAAGGTGACTTGGTACAACAGGAGGCGAAACAATAGAAAGTGAGGATTTGAAGTGATTGCCAGCGATACATGTACTCCCCCTTATACCCTCATCTTGCCATCCCCCAGATGCAAAGATCGAACAGCTCTCCCCGCTCTTCTCTCCCTCCTGATGGTGGCTGCCAGCTTGGCCGTTCATCGCGGCTTGGACAACATCACCGGCAATCAACTCAAAGGTCAAATGAGGGGCAGTGCAAAGCTTGTTCTCGTTATTGTGAAGGTTGACAGGTGCCCAGATTTTGCCAGCAGCGTGTGAAGCTTTTGGAGGGAGAAAGACAACGAATGAGATGGGTTGAGAATGAGAAAGTGGTCATGCTTGGGATGTTGGAGAGAAGAGTCACCTCGGTGATTGGCCGCCAGTTTGCCTTCTCGGTTGGAAAGGGGGGAGGACAAGGTGGGGTAAACATTAGTGTACCAGTAATGCGTTGGTCTGTATGCTGGTTAATCTGTTGCTCAACAAGAACGTATGATGGCAAGAAATCTTCAGCCATCAAAATGAGAGGAGGGGTAGTAAGTGGTATCTACTCTCGAGGTAGGAAGCTTGTTGGTTGAGAGAGATTGAACATTCTCAAACTGATCATCTCTATAATGACGTAATCCGCCCGCGTTTGTCGATTATCGATATCGCTTAGCTTTGAGTCAGTTACAAGTACAGCCACCACAGAGCAGCTCTCTAGTAACTGCACTCCCAAGCAGAGTATCTTTGAGAGACTTCTCTGCCTCACTTGGCACCAAGCCCAAAATTCGCGCAGCATTAAGACGAGTCTCTTGTCACTTCTTATCCCCCTCACTCACCACGTATACACTTTCCAAATCTCTTAACCCTCTCAGGCCAAAACCCACCTCGTGGTTATCCTGCTATTAAAAGAAATCTCCTATCCCCCGAGACAAAGTAGGACTGCCGAGTAGTCTCATTAATTTAGATTCAACCATCCTAGTTATCAGCGTGGCAAATCCGAACAAAATGGCACTTCCACCACTTCTTAATTTGCACATCATGTGGTGGAACAGCCACTCACAAACGCTAATCTCTGTCATAAGATTTCTCAGCACCAGGGTCATGTCGACTTCAGACCGAAGATGTGCTTTCCGAGATACCTAGGTCTTCGTTGTTCGAGGTACTTGAGTACAACCATTCTCATATGTAGTTTTTGAGCGGTTTCGGCTCACGGCGAGGGCTTTATTTACTCATTAAGACAAGCAGCAGTACAAGATGCCAGGTTATCACAGCTTTTGTGCTGGTTCCCGATTGCGATAATTACCTTGTCTCTGTTCCAGATCTGAGTGGGTATTAGTTATGGTGATGGGAGACCTCTCATGACGGAGAGGTGATGGGCAGTAAAAGCGGCTACCTCCCCAGCTGCCCTCGGTTGTGGCGAATTCCCAAGGCACTTCAAAACACTTGCGATACGGAGTGGATAGGAATAACTATGTTCTATTATTAGAACGTTGTAACAACGCGCTATTTCTGTTGGTTTTCCTGTCCCATAAGTCAACAAGAAAGAAGACGAGTTAAGATTCTGATATATTTACACACTATACACAAAAGATATAATCACGCATACCACACTTACACCATTTGCATTTGTCCGGCGTAGAGGTCTTTGATTGATTCAACCACCTAGCACCAATTTGGTCAAAGTGTCCTTCCCCCCTAACTCGGCCTATCGCTATCGTACTCGGCGTACCCCATGAACGCCATCCCAAGATTTCCCATCCACGAAAGAGTTTCGGGTGGGGAAAAAAGACTCAAACAAAAAACACCCGTCCCAGCGTTCCCATCCCAATATATGCGAAATGATGATGGTTTCTTTCCAAACAACAAAGAAGAACTCCTAGGTTATGCACTGCACTATCTTACTGAATGTTTTTGTTTTCATACTTTTTTGCGCTCTTTTTTTGTCTCGGCTCCGCATTTCGAGCCTACCCTTGACGTTTGGTTGCTCTCGGCAAGGCAACGCAAGTATTCCCTCCCTAATCTTCGTCTGATCCATCAAGGTCGATGGCATCTGGGTTGGATTCCACGATTTTCTCTCCGACCGGCATGTTTCCCTTCTGTGGTCCTGTACTTGCGGCCACAAACCCAACTGGGGCACGAGCCTCGCGTTCCAAAGCAGCCATAGCGTCCGCTCCGTCGTCTTCCTCTCCATCCTGTCCTCCAGCTGCAACTTCCTTTGCTCTTGCGAGTGCTTGACTGGCAATGAAATTGACATCTGTGTTGTACTGTGCCTGTACACTTCTCTTGATACGAAGCATTTCTTTGAAAGTATCTTCGTTGCCATGTTGCACTTCGAACTGCTCCCATTTCGTCCAGAAGGCTGGGCTTGTTCGAGGATCGCAGAATTGGGAAGCGTGACCATAGATTGCTCTTGCCCGGTCAATTTCACCCAAGCGTTTCTCCATGTCGGCGAATTTGAGACACATATCGCGGGCATCTTTATCTGGAAGAGCAGCAATAGCACGCTCATAAATAGGTCGAGTGGAGGGAAGACCAAAATTGGAGGCAGACTTGGTGATGTAAAAGTTGAACATATCGGCGCGGTCCTCGTCCGAAACAGCACGAGTAGCTCTTTCGTAGATTCGCATTGCGTGGCGGGCGAGACCTCTCTCCTCTTCAAGGTTACCATACATGAGATAAAGAACCTTGGCGAATTTAGGTGGACACCCTTCAACGGATTGCTCAAAAAGGTCACGAAGGCGCTCAATGCCGATTTTGCGGTCCACAGCTTTGGTGAGGTATAAATTCCATAGTTCAAAGGCGACGGGGTAGCTGAATAAATCGAGACCTCGTTCATAGATCTTGAAAGACTCTTCGTAGTATTGACTCTCCTCCAGAAGGTTGGCGTAATTGACCACTGTTTGTGGAGTTGCGATCCGAAGCTCGAATATCCTCTCGTAAATCTTTCTCGTCTCTTCAAGGGTGCTTACACTCTCCACCAAGTCAACGTAGAAACTCCATAGCTTCCAACTCTTGTGCACTCGCTGTTGGGGAGAAAGAGTCTCGTCGAAATAATCCACGGTCGATCGCTTTGGAGCTTGGACTGCCTTTGCCATTATTTTCATAGCCTCCTCGAAGTTGTCATTTCTGAGCTCCATTTCAGACCATTCAAGCCACATGTCGGCTAGCTCTGCTACCGATTTAAAGGGAACCTTTACCGCTTTTTCCATAATCACTCGGGCGTTTCTTAAATCACCGCCCTTTTCGTAGAACTTTGCGTAGTTCGCCCATAGCTCATGGAATCGACCAACTGCCTTCTTTGGCTGGACCGCTGCAATTGCATCTGTATAAGTCTTGACAACCTCTTGCTTGTTGTCCCCCCACAATCCAATTCGCACATTCCATTCGGAGACGTTATTTGGGTTCTGTCGGAGGAGAACATCGTTGATCAAGAAAGGCCGTCGGTCCATCAATTGTTCAAATCTCATCATGCGAATATCGAGGTCGAAATCGGCATTTTCGTCCAAAACGCCCTTTTCGGATCTCGCAGCAGCCTCCTCCATCAGTTGACCAGTGATGGCTTCCTCAAACTCGACGTATGAATCGAAAATGAGAGTGAAGTCCCGCACTGTCATAACCGTTGTAATACCCTCCTCGAACACATCTCTGGCCCGCTCGAAACTTCCTCTGGTGATCCAATATGTCGCAAGCCCAGACCAAAGTTTCCCCCTCTGATCTGCAAATCTTTCAATTCCACTTCGTATGATTCGCTCCACATCAATGCCGGATTCATCAGTCGTCTCGACCTCTTTCGCGTGCTCTACCAAAAGGTCCACCATTTCGCTCCAAAGTTGGTAGTGGCCCTTCCCGTTCTTGCTTCTGAACTTTGGGTTGTTCAAGATTTCCATGTACTTCTTGACAGCCTCCGTATAGCGCCCGTTCTCTATCAATAACTCGATAAAATCTTCTGCATCCTCGGGATGAATTTGCATATATCTTCTCCATATCTTGATAGCAGTTTGGCCGGAGGCTGAATTGGCGAACGGTCGGTACAGTGCCCAGATTCGATTGTGTTGGGTAATGGGCAGTGCTCGGAGAGCTCGGTCGAAGGTACGTCTAGTGAGTGTGACAATTGGCTGAAGTAAAAGGAAAGTGAGGTACATTTCCCATATCCGGGGCATTTTGTTGAGTAGAATTAATGCTCGTTCGAAAAGAGAGTTGACTTTGGAATATTCGGAAGCGAAAATAGCAGGATTGAGCTTCCTTAGGTGCTTCATCCTCAGCGTCAAGTACTGCAACAATGTCAACAATTATCCAAACCCGCGGAGAAACAAAAATTACCATCTTCCATAATTTGTATGATCTGGGAAGCTGCCGACAAGCTCTCTCGAGGACGTAAGCGTGTTCGTGTAGACTGCCATGTTGGAATTTGAACTCGATATATGCCAGCCATGGCTTCACGGTTCCCGGGTCTCGAAGTATATCCTGCTCGTAAATCGTATCTTCCTCGGACTGCGGAGATGTTAGCCATGTTCGCTTGGAGTCAGTATGTATTTATTGCTTACTATTAAGTACAAGTCCGGCTTTGCTTGGGATAGCTTCGACTTGGAAACAATGGAAGCAGCCATTGTGGGCAAAAGCTCACCAGGCATTATCTGCCTCCTGTGAGATCTTGCAAACAGACCGCGGCGATATGGATAGAATGATCGAGGGGGATGGGTTGACTCGCCGGCGCGTTGAGTCGCGGGTGAGTTTGAAGAAATCATGCGCCTTCCTTAGCGCAGGTGCCTGACACTTGTCGCAAGGCTCCAAGGCTGCAGCGGAGCTTTC
Source organism: Hymenoscyphus scutula (assembly GCA_001399465.1). Classification (NCBI taxonomy): domain Eukaryota; kingdom Fungi; phylum Ascomycota; class Leotiomycetes; order Helotiales; family Helotiaceae; genus Hymenoscyphus; species Hymenoscyphus scutula. Next base: position 24,782 of record LKTO01000305.1, on the reverse strand, counting down.
TTGCATTGATGGTAGTTATAGGCCGACGTAGTGGGCACTTGCCTTGCGTTGGACTGAGAGCTTGACAGCCTTCCTCTTATCGCCCACGATTGTCAATAGAGCTTCATATTGACCCTTGGCCGTTTCTCTGGCTATTCTTCCTTTTGAGCCCTTGACGAGTTCGAGTTCTGCAACCAACCCTCTGATTTTAATCACTGCAATACCTTCAATATGTCCGGTGCTACAGTAAGACACCAAGCTCGGTTTTCCTATACGCCCATCTGATCAGAGTATAGAATCGAGAGGCGGTCTTCCCCACTCGTCAATCGCTGGGATTGATGAAATCGAAGCTTAAGGGAGCTCAGATTGGTCATGATCTGTTAAAGAGAAAGAGTGAAGCTCTCACAAAGTAACCCCTCCTTCCCAAGCTCCAGGCATAGCTAACAACTTTCGCAGACGTTTCCGAGGTACTTGCTTGTTCCCCCGATATTGACAAGATGAATCTAACTATTATTCCCAGAAATTACGAGACGAATTGACGAGGCGAAGCGCAAGATGGGAAGAGTTATGCAGATTGCGGCATTCTCACTTGCCGAAGTCACATATGCTGTTGGGGGAGATATTGGGTACCAAGTCCAGGAGTCTGCCAAATCAGCCCGCTTCCGTGTACGGACGAAACAAGAAAACGTCTCTGGTGTATTCTTGCCAGCATTCGAGAGTTATACAACAGAGGGGAACAATGATTTCGGGTTGACTGGCCTTGGAAAGGGTGGACAACAAGTACAACGGTGCCGAGAGACATATGCAAGAGCTGTTGAGACTTTGGTCGAGCTTGCAAGCTTACAGGTAATACTGAGCTGGAAACCAAATCCGGGATTTGGCTGACTTCCCAGACTGCCTTCGTCATTCTAGATGAAGTTATTAAGGTGGTCAACAGAAGAGGTAAGCACCCAAAATACCCTTTGCAAATGGATATATATTGACTGACTGTTCTTTTAGTAAACGCCATGTCAGTATATTTGCACCTTATGCCTCGAAAGATACTAATTGATTTAGTGAGCATGTGATTATCCCACGAACTGAAAATACCATCAAGTGTAAGTGGGAGCAGTTTGTGAAGTCAAACACTTGCTGACCCCATATAGATATCAATTCAGAATTGGACGAACTCGACAGAGAGGAATTCTTCCGTCTCAAGAAGGTAAAATCATCCCGTCACATTGCCATGGGTCATTAATTTAACATTGAAAATAGGTCCAAAACAAGAAGCAGAGGGATACAGCTGCGTCAGATGCCGAGATGAGAGCCAGGCTGGCGGAAGCCGAGAAGAGGGGCGAAGAAGAAGAAGAGAAGGCTTCTGGTGGTGGTGCAGACATACTTGGTGACGAAGAAGATAACGATGTCATCTTCTGATGAAGATATGACTTGGAGGGGTCCAGTTTTGCTTGCATGAAACATCATGAAATGCATAATGTCAACAAATAGCATGTAGTATTAGCGAGTATATTTTCAGAAAGCATTTTTCAATTGAGTATATTTTTGGCACGCCCTGTAACAAATCATAGCCATTCTTGACGCCGACTTTTTCAAAACTATCCAGACAAGCTGAAAAGCTTATTGACGCTGGTACGTAACCTTGATGACCTGCTGAGCATTTCCCAAAACCATACCTGCTGTATTCTCCTTAGCACTGATAGCACCCGCTTCGCTCTCATACTCCACGAAAGCAAGACCCTTTCTGGCAGGAACCAGACGAACTTCTCGGAAGCCCTCAAAGCGTGCAAATATAGCTGTCAAAGCCTCAATGTCATATTCATCCGGTAGATTTTGTACGAAGAGAATCTTATTCGGAGGTAGGTATTCGTCAGGAATAACAGCAGCGCCAGAGGGATTCGAGGACTTGAGACCAGCACCGCGAGTAGCTTTGATAGGTCGGGCGGCGGCGTCTGGGGCAATTCCAGGGACACCAGGGCGTTTGAGGAGTTTTTGTGATTCTGCCTGTTCGGCGGCCTTTTTCTTGTCTGGAATCAAAATTAGCACCGTCTTGTCCATCCACAAGATAGTAGAAAAGAACATACCCTTCTCCGCCAACCGTCTACGCTTATGACTCTCAAACTCCTCATCATTCCCCATCCTCTTAACAGTAGCATCACTCCTCGTCTTCGCAAACGCCAACTGCATCTCCTTCCCAAACAACTCGAAGCCCTGCACCTCATCAATGGCCTTTTGCGCACTCTCTATGCTATCGAAGACGATAAATGCCTGACCCTTGGCTCTCAAATTCGTCTTTGCGACGATCTCGATGATCTCGCCATATTCGCTGAAGAGCTCGGTGAGAGATTCCTTGAGTTGCTCGACCTTGATGCGCTCTTCGAGGTTGCGCGCGTAGACTCTAGGGGAATGTGTTAGCTGCGGTTTGGTACGTGTCGGAGTGCAATGACACGTACGTTGCGCTTGGTGGGGGGTTGGAGGTTGCCATTATCCTTTTCTTATTTCGGGATGTGGTTGTTTTGTTGGAGGGGGAGGGATCGCGAGACTGGAGCTTGATGTTCAGCCTTGGGAGAAGTGGGGATTTTCGGTTTGGTGGTGGTGTTCTGTGATTGGGTGGGATTCACCCAGAACTCATAGCTCTCCTCAGAATTTCACTCTTTCTATAAAGTATTATTTTTGATACTTACGTTATTCTTAATAAGATCTCAGTTTAGAATTCTAGAATGACTTAAATCTGTAAGATTATTACTTGCGAAATATCTATGCAAGCTCAATTCCAGGTACTTGCACTTCTATCTCAAATGTTTCCTAAGCATGTTGACTTCTTCCAGACTCTCATCTTATGAAAGTTGCTAAGCTCTCACATCAGTCTTCTCATCCTCTCTGCTGACCTACTTCAAGGAATCGAGGATTTTCTTACTCGATGCCTACCTAAGCGCCGTTTTTATATAAAAACTAAAACAGACATACACCAACACGAGAACCTCCTCTCCAACCAAAACACCCCCTCACGTAAAGAAGTCCCCATTACGAGTTACGTGAGCCAGCTCCAACTCGCTCGTAAAAGCAAACTCGAGAATACTATCCCAAAACAAGAGCTCCTCCGGACCCTCTCCAAAAAAAACTAGCATGTTACAAAAGATCCTGCTACGCCTCCCAACCGCGTCCTCCCCCCAAGAAAACTCCACACCTCCCCTCGCCACTTACCAAGACTGTCAACTCCCATCCAACATTCGTAAGTACGGTACGGTAGGTACAGGAGGGGTATCCGTATCCACTAAATTTCCCGAGTCGCCGGGTCTGCTAAAAACCCAAAAGGAGAAATCCAATCGTGACGCTAAGACCCCCTTCGCCTGTTTCCTCAAAAAAAGAAGTCATCTCAAAGCAGAAGAAACTCGCGAGAAAATGGCACAGAAAGAAGAGAACCTCACGAGCAAACGAATGAACATCATGAACCAACAAACAAAGAACTATCGCACATATCTCATTGGTAACTCCCCCTCTCCCCCCGGCTCAAACACAACTTTACGCCTCAAAAAGACGAAAGAGGGATTGTGCTCTGTCCCCCACGTGAGAGACACCTGGATTCCACGTGTCAGGCCGAGTGCCCTTCGTACTAAGAAACATCGTATCATCCTGAAGGCGTCGTGTTTCCATTGTTTTGTTGTTTCTCTCGACTCTCTTTTTTTCGTTACCTACCTAGGTAGTACCCTAGCGAGCAGTGCTTAGTACCCCCCCTTTCTTTCTTCCTTCAAGGCTTCAATCCATACGCACCTCACCCTTCCTTACTCCTCTAAAGCACGTCTTCGTCGTATATACGAGAGACGAGGAAGAAACCCGGATGAGTAAGGTAGCCAAGGAAAGGGATGTGGATGATCGTGTGCCCACTTGCACTTGGCCATGAAAAGCATGCCTATTTTCACATTTCCTTCAAATATCAGCCTTGAAAAGTCCTAAATTAATATCCAATTTTTGAAGAAAAAGGGAAATCGCGGTAAATGGCTTCGTGAGAAATCGGAGGGGAGGGGGATCGGCTTTTGCTATTACTCCTTCTGGGGTTTGAGTTTGGGGGCGTGTGAGGCGTGCGTCCGATTTTTCGACAAATCCTATATATTGAAAAAGCACCTGGTCAATAAAATCCTTTGGGCTGCAAGTTGGAGAATATTGAAAAGGTATGTATGAATGGAGAGAAAGGAGAAATGTAAATGCTACTCACCAGATGTATATTATGCAAGTAAACAAACTGAAAATGGGAAACATGAACGTATTAATTCATTTGGGTATCATCTGCATAAAGTTCCAAAAGTTCCCGCCCCAAAAAATACATCTACATGCTTGCTTCGTGGTGCAATGAATGAAATAGAGAATCCCCAGCCAAATGCAATTGCAACATCTTAAACCTCCATCTCATCAGCGCTCCTATCCATACTCTCCCGATCTCGTGAATGTTCCCTTTCCCGTGCGTCCGAAGAGACTTGCAAAGCATACAGCCCAGCTCTAAGCTCCAAACTCTTCGCCAAATCCCCCATAATCTGTCGTTCCCTCGCATTCTCTCCATCCCCTCGGTGCGGTAATTGCTGCTGATACGCCCACTTCCTCAAACACCGCAACCCAATCACGACTTCCTGGCCCAGATTCCCCGTCTCCTCTTCCTCCTGCTCCCTCCACGATGGTAAACAATCATTCCGTTCCCCATCTGGCGACACCCTCCTCCCACCCGTCCCCGATTCTCGCTGACTCTCCCTCCCCACACTCGAGCCCCGGCTGGAATAGGAATCCTTCGACGACGGTTTCATATACCCTTGCCAAGCCTTGAAATGGCGCAAGGTTCCGACTCCTGTCCACTCGCCATTTCTCTGGATCCCTCCCCCGCGAGAATCGACCTCGAAGCTCCCCAGTACGACGACCGCCCGCGAGATCTCCTCTGATTCGTTGCACGCTCGCGAGACGGTGCTGCTCCATGCATGTCGGGATACGGCGCAGGAGGATGACGAGGGGGGGAGAGTCGCGGTACAAAAATTGTCAAAGGCTCTGTGATCGCTCTCTGTGGTCTCGTGCAGAATTGAGCGTGTGTAAATCTGATGATTGGGGTGGTAATTGTGTCGTGGACTGCCGGAATGGTGAAGGGTGTCATAGGTTGGGATGGAGGAATTGGGGGACCGAATGGGCGCGGGGTAGAGTTTGGGCATGGAGGAGCGTTGGACGGCGTTGTTGGCGCTGGTGAAGGTGGGTGAGGACATGTTCGTATCTGCTGGGCTGTAGGGACTGGTACTTGGGGTCGAGGGCGTCGAGTTCTGGCTCGTTGCGCTGCCAATGCCGATTGCAATTCCTTCTCCTGGGCTGCTGCTGCCTCCTCCGGGCCCTTTGGGTACGAGCATTCTTGAGCCGCCTGTGGGACTTCCTTGCGAGGGCTTGGTGGCATGTTTGCTCACGTATCCGTCACATTGGTGGCCGAACTTGACGCAGCGAAGACAACTGGGTTTGGTCTCGTCGCATTTGACTCTTCGGATTCTATGGGGAGGTATCAATTAGTATTTTTTGGCAGAAGAGAGTTAAAGCGAATTAAATCTGGTAAGAGGACCAATTGAGGGAGGGGGAATTGGGAAAAAAAGAGGACTTACTTGCACGTCTGACATCCCGTCTTGACTTTTGGTTTACTAGCTCTGGTTTTTCGCACCTTGGTGTCGTTGGGGGGATCTATTCTGTCGCCCATCTTCCCTGACATGTTTCCCTGGAAAGAATTGTGCAAACACTTTTTCCGGAAGGGGTTTGCACTTTTTGGCACGGGTTCAACAGACGAGATTTTAGGGAAGTCGCGAGACAGAGCCGAGGACCTTGGAATGCGGAAAGGGAGAAGCAAAGGGAATATAAAAAAGAAAAAAAATAGCAACAAGTGAGGCCGACAGCAGGGCAAGGCAAACTTATAAGTGCCAGTGCAGTCCAGGCCGAGGGGAGTGGGAGTGGAGAGCAGAGCAGAGACCTCGAGGGACTGTACTGTAACGAGGTAGGAACTAGGTAGCTAGGTAGGTACAACTGCAACTGGCCAGGGTTATTCTTAGACAAGCTACTGCCTCTCCTCAACTCCTCAAGTGCCCCGTCCGTATACGACAGCCACACAACATCCCGCAAATCAGGAGGCCTGCTCGGGAACGGGGATAGGATCGTATGGGGGGAGCCTCTGCGCATCATCTCCCCCTAACCAGCCGAGCCAACACGCGAATCAACGACGGTTCATCGTATGTACGAGCCCATTACAAAGGAGATCAGATAATCAGGAAACAGTACTCAGCACCACCGCAAACCAGTAAACCAACAGGAGAACTGCCCCTCGCATATGTCGTATAGTACTCATGCAACCTTCACAATGGCCGACGATGCAGTAACAGGCTCACTACTTACGAGCGAGTAGAGTTTGTAGGGAGGGTTCGTACGGTAAAGCTACGGAGGTACTGCATACCTTACACATCCTTCCCTTACACCTGCAACGTACTCCGTACTGGTACAGTACGGCTATCTATCTACCTACTCGTACTGAGGTACGGAGTACTTACTGCAGTAAACCAAAGAAGGTGCTTGGTGGCGGTCGCAGAACGCTAGAGTCGGTACTTCCTTTGTACATAACATTACTCTGCCGCCTTCGCCTTTTCAACCCCAAGGCGACTGGAAGCCGTTGAGTAACCCGGAAATAGTATGAAAGATGAAATAGGCAAACGTGCGTATGATACACCCTCTGTCCCCACGTATTCGGGTCACATCAGGAAAGGCAACCGAGAAAAAAAAAAGGTAAAAACCCTAGACGACCCACGTTAAAGGGAATAAACCCTCTCCGATTCGCTTTTCCAACCTAAATTCTTTCGTTGAGTGACGAGTTTCGCGTACCAACGGAGGTGCTGCTGCTCGCACTCGTTACCCCATCCAGGATTAGATTGGAAGAACGAAGGAAGAAACGTCTCACCCCCAGACCAGGCCAGGTCCCCTCCCTCTTAGTTGGAAGTACGGTACAACGTCAGCATTTGGATCTCAAGGTCACCGAACTTCACTAGTTGGACCACTCATCCAAGGGCTCCGCTTCTCAAGATTTCCAAGGTTTGGCTCGCACATACGAGCTCCCACTAGCCACCACCCACTCCGCGTAGTAAGCGAAAAGGTGAAAAACAAACAGAGAAGGAAAAAAGAGTACTACACCACCTACCCCTCCGTCACGAAAGGACGGCGAAAAGGTACAAGTCAAGTACGAAACGGGTGTACAGCTGCATTAGCATGCTAACCACCATGTCGTGGATCTCCCGGCTCGCGGAGCGCACTCGATGTCGGACGGAAAGGGGCAAGCGCTTATTTGTGCGAAGGCACCTGGGTCCGTCGGGTCCTGGTCCTTTCTTGTTCGCTCCCTCGCTCCCTCGAGTCCAATCACTCAACACTCGTCGTATATTATACTCCCCCTCCCCAACACGCACCTCATCTCCCCATTGGCAGAGAATGAAAAGAAGCAAAAGGCCAACATCCAGGGAAAATCCGATGTGCGACTCGATAAAGGACACAGTAAATTTAAATCTTCCCAGGGTGGGCTTCTTGTTGCATACGTCGAACATATCGGCGTCCGACGGGCAAATTGCATTGTACATGTACGAACTGGCCATGCACGGGTCGCCAGCTGGTTGGGGATGCATATGAATGATAGGCCCGCCTGCATGCTTCCATTGTGTTTGATGGTACGAAGGTACCTCCGTCCTTCGTCCTATGTTTCGTCAAATTTGTAATGTTGGTTGGAAAGAAGCTCCAACTGGTTTAAAAACGGCTGGTTGGGACCAGTTGCAAAGAGCTTAATACGGAGAATCACGACTAGGTAAAAATTCTCAAACTCCAACAAACGAAAATAATTAGCCATTTAGAATTGATTCGGAGGAAGAAAAGAGGCAAATAGTTTCACCGAAGGGCTACTTGCCATGGATCTCATGCCTTTTTGCCGTGCTTCGGACTCGGTGAGAGCCTCAAGCCTCACCGAGTACGTAAAGAAATGAAGAAATGAAAAGGCAGCCCAGGAATTAGCCTTCAAAGTTGCCTGCTCGTACTCCTGAGAAAGATACGTGAGGAATGCTGCTAAAGTAATGCAGGCGTTTCAAGGTTTGGATAGCCGTGGGGTATCATTTACTGTACGCAACCTCCTGCATGCCTCTTCTCGGGTAAGACGGGGGGGTCCACTCAGACAAGGAGGCTTTGAGGCTTTGTCAAGATCACAAAAGCAAGGCAACGGCACAGAAATGTGTATGTAATATCTGCGGACAGGGGCAGGGGATACGAGGTAGCCAACAGCAAGACCACACGCCGTCACCCATGCCAGTTTAAATTCAAACATCTCCAGATGTGCAGATGCAGAGCAACGATTTTATTAAGTACGGAGGTGGTGGTGTCTATTCGGGCTAGCTGACCAATTAGCTTCCACTCTCCTCGATGGCAATACATCAACCTTTTGGTCGGCTGATCGTGTCATCCAGTTACGAAACTCACCTCCCAGTAGTATTTCCCATTCCGTTACGGGGTCTCCAGCAACCGCAGCCAGATAAGCAAACCGCAAATCAATTCGCTGCTGCGTGGACGTCTGCATCGACACCAGCTTCTTCCTCAATGTCAAACTTGCAAGTGCATTGGTGCATCTCTCTGAATCTTCGAGGTGACAACCCTTTCAGAAGCTCCATGGCATTCTTCGCGGCTGCTACTCTCGCATACCGACTACTCTCCGCCATGCCATCTGCTACAACTTTGTCGTGAACAAGTACCATTGCCAAAACCTGTGGCTTTCTCCCATCAATGAACTTCATCACTCTCGTCACGATTGTCCACTCCATACAGCACATCTCAATAGCAAGGAAATTAGAGAGGAAGGTGGTTGGTTGCTTGTTGGCAAAAGTGTCGTAAATACTCATATCTTTAAAGTACCATTTGATATGAGATTCGAAAAATTCCTCTACACGGGAGTAATCATACTCAGAATCCACGAACATTGCTCCAATATACGCTTCAACGATATCCGGGAGGCATTTTGGTGGGGGCTTGACTGTAGTCCAGTAGTCGGGAGCGTATTCTTCGCGGGTGTTTCCTGCACGTTCGGCCTCATCCTGTGCTTGCAATTTTGCCTCCTTGATTTCCTCGACATATTCGCTGATTTGCTTTTGGTAGTCTTGATGGAATATTTTCATCTGGGAATTGAAGGCCAATTCGACACAGAGGCAACCTAGGAACATATTGGAGACCATGGCCATTTTATGCTCTGTCAACCATTGGGGGTCTTTTGCTGGGTATGCGTGGAAAAGATAATTGACACAAACCATGTCAAGCAGAGAATCGCCGAGGAATTCGAGTCGTTGGTAACTGGGGACATTTTCCCAATGCACTGGAAACGAAGGATGCATGAAAGCAGAACGCAGGAGACGTGGCCATTGGAAATGGTAAGGGTGTTTCTTCTCAATCTCTTGTGCGATTTCGAGTTGGTATTGTGTAGGCTTTTGTGTCTGGTAGGTGGGCTTTTTGTAGAGTTTGTAATAGTCGGCCCACGTGGTAACATTATGGTTTTCGCTGCATACCAGCTCCGTGACAGCTCTGACGGCATGGTCCATATTTCTGGTGCCCTGGTGTGTAAGTAAGGCCGCCCCAATCAACGCTTCAGCTACGTCTGCAATGCTTTTATCGCCAAGTTTGTGGGTGTTTGGGGCCGTAGCTGTCTTGCCTTTCGTAAGTGTTAACCCCTCGGGATACCAAGCTCTTCTATTGAAAGCTTGAGAGCGAATGTACTCGTAGAGTTTGAGCTTGATAGCGTTGGTACATAGGTTCTTGTTGCAAATCATAACCATACGATCCACATGATAGTTGAATTCATCGCTATCCGGCTTCGTACCATATAGCGTGATTGAGGTTGCCATCTTCAGGAAGCAGTCCCCCAAGAATTCTAGACGCTCATAATTATTTCCCATTCCTCGTTGGAAATTTATCTTCTCCTCGTCGTGGTCGCCGGAGTTGTCCGAGTCTTTCGTAATAGCCTCCAAGGCGAGATCTGGTCGGATTTCCAGATGAAGCAAGTCGCACGCTTCAAGAGCTATGAGGTAAGCCTCAACCCGGTGTATGATGGCGGGGAACATGTATGCCATAGACACAACCGTTGAGGGCAGCTAACAAAGATCAGTAACAATTTTCAACGGCAAGATTGAGCTAGCACATGGTAGCTTCCGTAATGAAATAGACCAAGACTTACAGCGGATATCTTGAGAATTTCCAAAATGATAAAACACTTCTTGGGTCCTTCAGGCGAATTCTTGTCAAATTCGTCCAAGAGGTTACGTCGGAGCGGAATCAGTTCGGCTTCGAAAACGCGCTGATTTTCATCAAAAGTTCTACGAGCTCTAGCCTTCTCCCCTGCCCAACAATTAACAAGGATTTAAAAACGAGGAGGAATGACTTACAAAGACTAGAACTGTACTCCATAATGTTATCAGTTCTCTGTCGTGTCCCTTTCCGTGGAGCACAATTTTGCGGAACGGTGTCTAATGGCTTGTATTGAGGGGCAACGCCTTTGCACCACAGCTTCCGGGAACCATCGTAAGGGTCGACAATATACTTGCCAACGAAGAATTCGTCTGGCTCTGTTTGCCATGATTTCAGCTCCCATCCCTTGTCTTGCCATGCTTGCTGGTGTATATCGATGTCTTTCAGTAACTCCCAAGCTATCAAGTCGGAGGGATCAGTCATATGACCTGCGTTTAGAGGCTTGATGGGAGCAAGAAAGTACGGCATCTTGGATGGGTCTGACTCGTATGTTTTGCTAAACACGTCGTCGAAGATGGCTAAAGTAAAGGTATTAATTTGTCGTAGCGTGTTGGTGGACACCTGCAGGCTCATGGGAATGGAAGCGCAACTAACCCCAGAGTGCTTTCCGTCCCCAAAATGAAGCATGAATGATGGCAATCTGGGAATGGCCGATCTAGTAAGCAAGGCCAGCGGTTGAGAAGGGCGGTCAAGTTCCAGCGGGCTATCCAAGCTAAGGATTGTCATAAAAAGCTTTTCTGTAATTGCCCCGGCAGACCATAGTAGTGGTTTGGTCTTCATGGCATACGAATCGCGCTTCTTCGAGTCAACAGCAAGTAGAGCATTGCGCATTGCAGGAAGCTTCTTCACGTAGTCCGGAAGAAGATTTTCATTCAAATGTTTGTTTTTTATGAGAAGCAAGCAGGCTTCAAATGCAGCGGAACATTTTGCAACTTGCTTGGTAGATGCAGGACGACCTACAGCACCTCGAATCGGAGCGCCTTCAGGGAGAATGACTTCTCCAATGAATTGCTTGCTTTGGACTGTTACAACATATTCTGGGTGTAGATTGGCGTTTGTGGGGGATTCGAGAGTGTCGACAAAATTTGCAAGAACAGCAAGGCTCAATTTATAAGTGAGCTTCGCGCCAGTGGTCGGAACTATATAAACGCGGTGAGTCTTTTCTTTCCTCAAGAAGTAGTCCATGTCGACATTATTGCCTGTGAGCTTTCGATCTTCTGGCACTTCGTTGCAAAATCTCCGCAAAACCCCCTCGTTGAGACGAACGTCACGAATTGTTTGTTCGTGCTCTCTGTTGCCAACCTCGGCCATATGAAGGTATTCCGAATTGATGTGCCTTGCACGACCTCTGGACTGAATATACTGAATGACGGTGGTATAGAGATCGAATCGAATTACGAGGTTGCAATCTGGTATGTCAAGCCCCTCCTCACCAATAGACGTCGAGAAAAGGCAATTGATCTTGCCTTCACGGAAGTTCATCATAGTAACCGCCTGTTTACGAAAGGAAGTATTGAGATCTCTAGCTTCGCCAGATCGCGTTCCAATCTGACAGTTTTTACATCAATAAACGAATCTCGTAAAATGGATCGAGACTTACCAAAGTTCCTACTGTCAAGTATTTGGTTTTGATGTTCGTTTCTTGAAACAGCCTTTCGAGGAGGTGAGCAGTATACCGCTGCTGGACAAAAACAATGCATTTGGCATCCTTTGATTTTGCGAAACGATCTCTCAAAAGTGTCACCAATTGCACGACTTTTGACGATAGATTTGTGGATGTTCCAGAATCAGAGTGGTAGTCTGGAGGGTCGAAAACATGAGCTTTTACAATAGCTTGCGCTTCTTTCAAGTTTTCCTTCTTCTGTTCCATCTCGACTTCTTTCTTACCCTGAAACTTACTCTCCGTCTTCGCCACCAATCTGCTCAATTCGTCCTCCTCCGTGTAAATCTTCCACAATTGATCAGAGCACCAAGCCCCAAGTTCCCGAGTTGAATCATGCGCGAATGAAAGGCGCTTTCGAAGAACAGAATCTCTGCCCAAGCAAGCAGCCATTTTGTTATACAATGGAGTATAGAATTTGGGAAGAAGAGGTCCATATCTGTATAGATGCTCCACCGTTGCTCTATTTGTCGTATATTCGTGTATACTGGCATCGGCAGCAGTGGCGATTTCCGAGTGCAAAAGAGCCTCCAGTTCTTCGGCAGCTTTCCTCGGTGAAACCTTAGCGTCCACCGGAGAGGCGGTCATTCCAAAGATCTTTGGGCGTACTGCACTTTCAGATATCGGTGCGTAGAAATCCATGATTATTCTTGCCTTTAACAACTGAGTATCAGCTCTAGTCATATGGGGCTGAGAGGGGAAACCATGAAAAGTAAACCCTGGCAATGCTTCACTGCCAAATCATGGTCACTCACATAAGGATGATCTTTCTTCGCGTGATGCGCTTCGTCAAAGACTAACAAATTGATTCTATCCATTGAGATGAATCCGTGCCCGAGGCATTGTCGAAGGACTTCTGCTGTGCAGACAATAACCAGGTTTTTCTTATAAATCTCCGACCATTTCTCTTGATTCCAGAGACCTGTTCCCATGCTTCCGCAACAAGCTTCGATTTTGGTTTCAGCAATTGCTAGGTTGTTTCGCAGAACGGCTTCTTGTTGGAGAACTAAAGCGACGGAGTCGACCTAATTATATCTTAGTGATTGAACGAACCATGATGACGAAACAGAATTAAGAGTTACAAGAAAAAATGTCACGCGCTTAGTCTTCCCTAAAGCTCTATCCTCGAGTTCTTGTTTGAGGATGTGCTCTATCAACAAAACAGCAATCAAAGTCTTTCCCGATCCTGAACTGGTTAGCAAGTATCACTAAAGGAGGGGGGTTTGCCTACCTGTGTCTAGAACTGCAATGATATTCTTTTCCTTCGCTCTCTGAAAGAGTTCGTTTTGATACTCTCGAGGAGTATTGATGATTGTTCTTTTTTCAGCCTGGTCGATGATCCACTTGGTATTCTGAATGGATTCATCTCCTGGTTTAACCTGGTTGGCTTGTTTGGCCGTAGGGTTTCTAAGTCTCTCTTGAAAGTGCTCGTCAGCTGCTGCAAGCTGTCTACGCTTACGTTCTGTCATAACTAGCGGTCGGGAAGAATGCCCTCCATCATCGTCATCGTCGTTGGTGGAAAAGCCATCGTCTTCCTCAATTTCAGGTGGCAGCTGTATATTAACATGCGACTTCTCGATCAACGGCAGAGGTTTAAACGCGTCAGACAAAATCTCCTCGGGCAAGACAGTAGATGAGCTGGCCTGCCAATTCTGAACTCGAGCAATGTTAGCAGGACGACGGGCACGCTGAAGATCGGCAATGACATCCTTTTCTGATCTCTGTGGCAATGCCATCGCAGTGACTGGAGACAGAGTCATCTTCACCGCCGCCGAGACTGGATCCATACTTGCAGTCCTCCACTTGGTAGTCGTTGAGTTTTGTACTCGACTCAAATTCTCAAAGGTCAGATGAGGTGGACTGGAGGAAGAAGTCGTGGGCACGGGTGAAGTAGAAGGTGAGGAAGATTGTCCCAGATGCGGTGACGGTGAGGGTGACGGCAAGGCAGCTCTCTTGAAGAGGTGAGTTGCAAGGTGGTGCTCCTTGACCGGAGGTTTGTATAGAGATTTGACACGAGGTGGAGATGGAGTTGAAGGTTCCTCGGAAGACAGATCCACCAAGGGGTCAGTATTGTTGCAGAGGGTTGAGTCGTAGTTCAGTAGCAGCATCTGACACAACGTGTCGGGAGCGAGAGTGTCAGTGGAACATGGGGATGTTTTGTTGGTGTTGGTGCTGGTGCTGGGACTGTTGCTGTTTTTAATTAGTGCTGGTAGCAAACAGTCGTCGGCCAATAAGCTGAGGTCCTGCAGATATTGGTCGAGAGGCATGCCGGTCGGGAAGCAGCAAAGACGGAAAGTGAAAGGAAGTATATGGAATCGACGGAGGTTGAAATTTGAGAAAAGCAATAAAAAGACAGGATGGAAGAAGAGGGACAATTGAGGAGAATTGGGTAGATGTACACATGTACTCTGGGGATTTTGATGATGAGATGAGAGGCTCACTCGTACGAAACGAGAGTTCTCCCCTAAGGAGGGTCTGGTCTAAATCGGTGTGCTTTGTCGAGATCCAATTGTCAAGATGCCCTCAAGTTTTGGTATCTGCGGTGGTGTAGGTAGCGGAGGAGGTAAACGCGTGGCAAGCGCGCCTGTCTCACGCCAAAGCACGGGTTTAGAAATATGTAAAGCAGCATCACAAAATCACCCTCTCACACACGGCCGCTTTAGCAGCTGTCTTTTCTCGGTTTGGCAGCTCCCATCGTAACCCCGCCACTAGGAATTGGAAATCAATCCAATTGGAAATCAACCCCCTCCACTTTCAACATCTTGTCTTGTTGGAAGACCTCGAACCATGGCCGAACAAAGCATCAGATCCCTCTTCGCCTCTGCCGAGCGCCAGAGACTCGAGATTGAAGCCTCCCGGGACAACAGCAACACCGCCGCCTACCAAGAGAAGCTGGCCGCAGCTATTACCAACTACCATAATTGTTTTCAACTCGCGGATCGTATTTCCCTCTTTAGTCCGAACGAGTCACTCGAGGACTTGGCTTCTGGGGACCTCCAGTACGCATGCCCAGCGACTCCAATTCACCATTGCATATCTCTTACTAATTGCCAGATATCTGCTCATTAATTATCACCTCGCTCAACTGATACTTCGAGTAGCTGGCAGTGACAGAAAACTCATTATTCAAAAGGCAAGAGAAATATATGAGGAGTTTCTATCAGTTTTGTATCAGTATGAGCTGCTCAAAGGGCAAAACAAAAGTTTCTACAATCAATACCTCGAAGACCCCACCACATTTTCGACCATCTCAACTACAGATGCCGAATCACGACGTAATACGAGAATCGCGAATGATTTGTTGGAGAGAGAGATTAAAAACAAGTTAAAGGCATGCTCATCTCTTCCATCTGCCCGGGGCGTTTACTGACGGGCATGTTTAGTTTCTATCCCAAAACCCATCGTACCTGCAGAATGACGACGAGGCTATCCGCAACTTACAGATCACCAATATTACCCTCTGTACCCATATTGCCTTCAAGCAGCTCGAGTTCATCAATAAGGAAGCCGATATTCTTGCCATGGCACCTCCCACGCCGCCCACTGGCCCGGGACCTATCGAGAAGGACCACCGAGAGAGAATGGGAGGGTTAGGGGACAAAAAAAACGAATACTCGGATAAATTGGATATTCTTCCCAGCGACGACTACCGCCGCGCGTTAGATAAAAATAATAAGGTAATTGGGATACTTAGATTAGTACAAAAAAAGACCGATAGACAAAAACTACTTGGCGAAGTCCGTGAAAGTGGTGTTACCCCTCCGACCGAGTCAATTGAGGAGTTCCTGGAAAGACAAAAGGCAACAGGCGGCATAATTGAGGGCGGTGGCGAAGCAAGCGGAAGGGAACCGACACCTGACGAGGATGACTACGAAAAATGCGATGCAGAAACAGACAAACTTCGGGTTCACGATGAATGGGTTACAGAAAATCCCAAGTAAGTTCCAAGATTGCCTCTACGGGAAAATTTTCACTAACTAAATCCAGGGGCGCTGGAAATAGGACGAATAAAGGATAGTCACTCAATTGCAAAACATTACACCTACATTTGAGTTCCTGCCCCCCCCCCCCCCCCCCTAAAAGACTCAATTGAAGTGCACATTTGCAAACGTGTACCAAGGTGTGTCATAAAATGGTATATTTTGATGCAATCATAGGGTTTCATGGCCTTATCAATCTCTTTTCTAAACCCTACGTCTACTGCTTGAACAGGGTTCGATGAATAGAGATCAATTGTCTCTTCACCTCCTATATTCCATTAGTAATGCTTCAGGAGTTTCTGAGGCAAACGGGAAGGGGGAGTAAACAGTATAATTTGTGATTCTTGTTGTTTCTAGCACAGAAGCATTTTTTTTAGTGGTCATTTCAAATGACATCATGAGTCCTTACTCATTGTATAGGGTGTTCAATTTATTTGACCTTGATGAACACGATTTGGTTAACAACGATGCAGCAAGTAGCCGCCGGTTGGGTTTTTTTCAAGCAACATCATTCCCTAGGGGGAAAATCCTCTAGCAATTACATGTTTATATTGTTATAAGACTGCTAGTGTTTCTTGTTCAATTTTGCAGTTTTTCGTTAGTTAAGTTTTGTGCTTGCCATTTTCGCCAGATCAAGCACCCAATCATATCACGTTTTTCTGTCAACCCTGCTCTGCGTACCTGCAATGCTACCCTACTGGTTATGTAACTTGAAATATTTTTTCCCAAGTGAGGGGTAGCCCTCTGCTCTGCTCATCCCCTCTCTGGCAAAGTACTCTATCAGTTCTGTTTGAAATCCTTCCTCCATCCTTGTATTATTTTCCACATTAAATGCCGCCTACGGTATGGAGGATCGTATTATTGTCGACGACGATGGGCGCCGAATCTTGGCCCCTGAGATAACGACACATCGTTGTCAAGCAGCAGCAAAAGTCGAGCCAATCGATGATCATCACATTTGCGATGCAAGTTATCCGAAAATGAAATTGCACTCTATAGTCTTCAACTGTGCGTCAGCCAAGTGTAAAGTATGCCTTGATTTGAATTGGGAGTGCTTTCCTTTCGCATTCTTCGGAACAGATTTAGATTCGAATACCACACTGGCCGATGAAGATGAGACTCGGAGGATATATACTACTGTCCACATTATCGAATTATCACAAGAATCTTGCCTCTCATGCAAGGTATTATATTTAGCGATCAAGCACTCTTCCCAGTGGTACCTTGAAAGGGGAAATGGCCCTGTTGATACATCTGATTTTAGCGTGAGAATCACGCTTTCGCCAGGATTCACAGTAAATATCGAAGCTTCAAACTTGCGTGGGGACTTCCTCTCCCCAGTCGAATTATTTACAAAACCTGGTAACGAAGTTTCCCCTAGCGCAAAAAAGTACAATGCTAAATGAGCCCTTAGGTCATCCTTCTCCCTGGAAAGCCATCGGGCCTGCCCGTCATCGTTCCTTGGATCCGGACACACATGCACGACTAAATTCAATTGTAAAGTTTATCAGGAGACATTTTGCCCGGTGTCCTTCTCATCTAAGCTGCATACAAGAGACTCCTGAGCTGCCCACACGTATAATTGATCTGCATGAATTGACCAAACTTCGACTAGTTTCATCCAATGGCAAGCGTGCCAGATATCTCGCTCTTAGTCACTGCTGGGGAAGCAAAGAATACAACCCACTCAAGACTACGAAATCGTCTTTGGAGGAATACCACACTGCTATACCTTGGGGATCACTCAGTGTCACCTTTCAACACGCCATTTTAATTACTTGGAAGCTTGGGTATCACTTTTTGTGGATTGATAGCCTCTGTATTGTTCAAGACGACCCTCTGGATTGGGAGATTGAATCAATGAAGATGGCAGAAATATACACGAATTCTGAAATAACACTTTCGGCCACATCTTCTGAAGATGGTCGCAATGGGTTAATTTTTGGTACGCCAGATCTACTTCGGGAAAGCCATCTTGTCCCCCAGGATAACGTGGAACATGAATATCCATCCGAATTGGAAAACATCTTTTTGCGACATCCTGCAACCCTTTCCCATGAGATAGTAGATGTATTACCTGCATTAATGGGCGATCGGGATAACTCTGCAGGCAATGTTCAACACGAAACAGCACCTCTCACCGAAAGAGCATGGGCTTTCCAGGAGAGCGTGCTCCCTCGTCGAAGTGTTCTTTTCCACAATCAAGAATTGATATGGGAATGTAGACACCTTATCACCTGCGAGTGCGGGCGACTATCATGGCTTGACACAAAACGGAGTGAACTGAAAGAGGTTTCCCCTTCGCTCATTAGAAAATTTCCACTCCTGGGTTGGAAGGCGCCATTTGTATCACTCGCCATTCCTTGGGAGATACCAAAAGAAAATGTTGCAATACAGTGGTATAAAATCGTTCTCGCGTATTCTGCCTTATACATCACTTATGAGTCTGATCGACTCCCGGCACTTTCTGGTCTGGCCAAATTATTTTCGAGGAATCTGGAAAGCAAATATCTTGCTGGTCTATGGGAATGTGATTTGTGGAGGGGTTTATTATGGATGAGACCAGAATCCTGCGGACGAATCACTCGATGCCGTCGTCTTACCAACGAAGCCTCCTCTATTCCAACTTGGTCGTGGGCTTCGATCATCCGAGATGAACACGAAAATGCTTCTATCTATGATTTCGCCGCCAAGGTGTTTGGTGGTCTGGAAATGGACGCTCGTTTCGCAGTAATTTCAGCAAATTGCTCTCTTTCTTCTGCAAATATGTTTGGCCATGTAAAAGGTGGGGTGCTGAAGCTTCGAGGGGCTTTGATTGAGACCTTGGTTTCTCTGGTTTCCCGAGAGAGTCTCGGCTTGAACTTGGAAGATTATGAACTACTCCTCCTTTCCCCGCACCGTGAAGGAGACGCCGAATTTTACCCCGCCTACAGCCCAAATCTGTATCATCACCTAGTGTTTGACGTTGGATTTGGAGGAGTCCCCACAGAAGTCCGCCTCTACGACACTGTGCATTGTCTGTGTGTGGCGAGCGCCTGGGGTTTCAAGGGGACTATTTGGGCGAAATCGGAATATTGTTTAGTCCTCAAAGAGCTTCGAAAAGACACCTACCAGCGTGTGGGCATCCTCAGATATGCATTACTTGGAATTGAGGAACACAAGGATAAAACCTGGAACTTTAGTACCGAAGTACCCTTCAAAAGCTGGTTTGAAGACGCTCCCATAACAGAGGTAAATATTGTTTAGGTATGTTCTTGTTGGTATAATTGGGAGGATGGGGGTATTCGTGGTTCTGGTAATAATCGATGATCTATTAGTTGTAGGCTACGCTATCAATAAATGAGTTGTTTTTATGGAGTGGGGTTCCAATACACTGACACCATGGTGTCAGTTTAGAGCTGACTAAGCACGAATTTTCACGCCCCCCCACTACTACTAAAATGCGCGCACGTCGTCTTTACATCTACTAATACTCTAATTTTGCTTGTAATTGATGTACGCTTAACGTAATAATATATTAAAAATGGACATTCAACTCTCGCTGTTGCTACTGCCCTTACAATCACTCGAGCAACTACCTAAGCTAGCGTTAGTAGATACCACCTCTCCTACGTCTATACTACTGCCTCTAGAGGCTATATATAGCTCTAAAGAAGAGCTATATACTTCAATTCAAGCCTAGGCAGCACAGTATTGCTATGCTTTTCGTATTAGACGGTCTATAAAGATCTATAGTAGTCCTAGAACGAAGATTATATATAATTACAACTGTTATAGTCTACTACTACCTGAAAAACATCTATAATAACATTTACAGGCACGTAAGCGACAGACAGCTACTCGAAAAACTGGCTGCTAGTTCTTAATAGTAGCTCTTGAATA
Source organism: Hymenoscyphus scutula (assembly GCA_001399465.1). Taxonomy (NCBI): domain Eukaryota; kingdom Fungi; phylum Ascomycota; class Leotiomycetes; order Helotiales; family Helotiaceae; genus Hymenoscyphus; species Hymenoscyphus scutula. The sequence goes on along the minus strand of LKTO01000305.1, from coordinate 4,976 downwards.
TGTAAATTCTTAATAGAAGTTACGCTATAGGCCTAGCGAAGAGTATAGTCTATATAACTACCTTCTAAGTTAATTAGTTAGCTCTTATCTAGTATATCGAAAGCTAGTATAAGTAGAGAAAAACCAGGCTAGATCTTTATATAATGTAGGTAAGTATAATAGAAACTAGCTTAAAATAATATAAGTCTAATATATATTTAGAGATTAAGCTAGGCTAAGTAATTATATATCTTCGCTAGATAACTACTACTCTACTTTAACTATACGACATATATAACCTAAATGCCTCTTTTAAAAGAGAGTAAAGATATAGACTCTCTATAAACGACTGTGAGGAACTGAATAAGTAGTAGAGTACGTAGACGTAGTAGAACAATCAATGTTCTATTAGGATACAGAATAATCGATGCCCCCCTCGTGCCTCGGGTTACCCTCCTAGTTATATATATCTGAACCCCTCGAGTACCCCTTCCTATCTATACACTTCTTGAAACCATCCACAGTATCAATAGCTCCGACCCGGTTACGGGTTGCCGTCGGGCTGCTATCGCATGCCCTATGCCCCGCAGAGACCCCTCGCTTGCCGAGCCCCTGGTTTACCTGACTGTCACGAATCACGTGCACACGTGACTAATGAAGACCAGGCGGCGTCCTGACAGGTCAAGCACTATCGTATACTCTTATAGTATTAATAGATCGGTTAGACTAGCTAAGCGATCTAAGGATCTCATTACAAATAGAACACGTGACTCGCTTACCGAGTCACATGACCGTTGGAGCTTGCAGGAGCTTATATTGGAGCTTAGGATCCTAGGATCTAGAAAGATCTAACGATTAGTACGTATAGACAAAGGTTTTATATAAGACTAGCATGTCTACTATTAGATAGAAGCTTTGTGCTTAACTTTATATTATATTATTATTACTACCTTAATAGCTTTATAGTTATATAATAAGTTTACCTCTAAGTAAACACCTAGTCTACGATTAAACCTCTTTATAAGAACAAACCCTAGCGATACTTAGTTACCTTAGTTAGTTAGTTTGAGAATCGTTATACTTTAAGTACCTAAGCTTAGAAGTTTAAATCGTAATACCTCTAAAGGCCGCTTCTATCTCTAGCTCTAGAGCTAGCACTGTTAAAGTACTAATCTAGGGTACGCTCGCTACGTCCTAGGAAACAACTACCCTAGACGACGACGACAACGAGAGTATGCCGGACGTACTAGAGCTATATAGGGTCGAAGCCCTAGAAACTATATAGGTTAAGCTGCTCGACATCTACTATAGTAAATAATAAGAATTAGAGTTATTCCTTATATAAATAGAAATCTACTTTAACTTTAATAAAGATAAGTTTAATAGTAATAGTATAGCGTTATCTATCTTTACTATCTTCTACCTTTAAGAGACCGCTCTCGAATAGATATAACTATACCTAGAGGACTTTTTCGTATATAAAGCCTTAGTAGGAAGTATAGCTAATATATAATTGATGTTTAGATCTTAGAATAGATTTAAAGTCGCTATACGCTGAATGTTTAGTAATATCGATGCTATTAAAACAGTAATATAGAAGTTGCTTAACCTATACTAAACTAGATTAGTAATTAATTATATAAATGAATTCTAATATTATAGAAATAGAACAGGGTAGGATTCTCTCGCTCTTATAGAACTCTTTTATAGAGGACTTAACGTTAAGCTATATAAAGAGATAGTATAATAAAATCTCGATTATAAAGATATTACTACTATAATTAAAGAAGTAATCTACTTAGATAACCGTCTATAGGAATTCAAGAAAACTAATCACTACCTAGAATTTAAGAAGTATAATAAATAGAACCGACTAGACTACTAGAACAACTAATAAGTAAACGCTACCTAGAAGAAGACTTCTAGAAAGTAGAAGCTCTCTTAGAAAGAACGAAACTAACGTTATAAGTAGTACCTATACTTTTCTTATAGCCTGTCTAGCTATAGAGTAAGTAACTATTATAAGAAGGCTGATTCTTTAGAAAAGTATTAAGCATTTACTATAACTAGAAAGGAAATAGTATTACTTAAGAGATTTAACCTATCTAATAAAGAGCTAGAAGCTTATAGGTATAGAATATAAGTAGAGGATAAGGAGAACTCTATCCTTAAATAATACTATAAGGGACGTTCTAAATTAGAGTATAATCTGCCTCTATAACACGAAGTAGAGATAGTAGAGTTATTATTAGACTTATTATTAGAATTATTAGACACGTCTAGTTAAGGAAATAACTAGAACAACAACCCTTAAGTAGAAGAAATATAGACATTTATAGAATGTTTTAAACGTAGTAACTAATAGATAGACCTTAATAGAAATAAATTAGACTTTTAGGCCCCTTATATAACTAGAGAACAAGCTCTAGAAGCGCTAGAACGATTTCGAGTTTAGAAAAACCTTCTAATAAGTATTATCTTTAGGAATCTTAAAAGTAACCTAGATACTATAGAAGGAAAACTAAATATATAAGCTATTAAGAATATCTTTAAGTCTACTCTTAAGTTATAGAGAGAAAGAGATTAACACTTTACCTAACTATAAGTAGAAGAATATTAGGCTCTAGAAGTTATATTAGAAGATATAATTATATAGTAGCGTTACTATCTAAAATCTATATTAGACTAGGAATTAGAGAAGTAGTTTACTAGTAATAAACCTAACTATAGCTAAGCTATAGAATAGTAAATAGTCTATATAGTAACTAAAAGTAACTCTTAGTAAGTAAAACTCTACCCTTAGAGAAACGACTCTTAAGTAGCGGAAATCAGCTAAAGAGAACATAGTTTCGTAGTCTACATAAATAGATAGGAAATCTATACTACGTTAGACGACTACTAGTTAACGATAACTATAAAAATTAGAGGATAGGAACTCTAGGTTATAATTAACTTAGAAGTAATAGGTAACTTCCTTTCTCTATTAGTACTTAAGAGGCTAAACGTTTCTATTAAGAAGACAGGACTATACTATCTAGACATAGTCGATAGAATAGACGTAGTATATTAAAATAGAGTTATTAATTAGTAAACTATTCTAATATAAATTACTATTAAAGGGTACTACTTAGATATATAATTTAATATTATAGTAATTAGTAGCTAAGACGTAATACTTAGTATACTATAGATTAGAGAATATAATCTAGATATTAACTAGAAAGCTTAAATAATAACTTTTAGCTAATATAACTATAAAGGATTATAGCTATAACTATATAGCTAGAACAAGGTTAGTACTACCTCTTCTAAGGCGCTAGAACACCTTACTAAGGGTCCTCTATAGGTTAGTAAGAAAGCTAATAACGTAATACCTATATAGTATAGAGAATTTATAGAATTATTTAAGAACCTAGAGAACTTATAAGCTCTACTAGAATATTGTCTATAGGATTATAAGATTAAATTTAAAGAGAGTTATAACCTTAAGAAACAGAAAATATAGCCTTATAGCTAGATTAAGCTATAACGCTTTAAGAGCTATATTATTAAAGGTTTAAAGAAAGGTTATATTTAGAGATCTAAATTACCTATTCTATTAAATATATTAGTTGTTAGTAAGAAGAACGACCTAACAGGTCGAGTTTATATTAACTACTAAGATGTAAATAATATAACAATTAAGAACACTTACCTACTACTAGAAGAATAATATCTACTAGATAGAATTAGCTCTACTAAGATATTTATAAAACTCGACTAATAGAACGCTTATATCTTAATTAGAATTAAGGTAGGTAATAAGTAGAAAACTACTTTTAGATTACTCTCGAGACTCTATAAGTATATAGTAATACTATTTAGATTAGCTACTACGCTAGTAACCTACTAGAGGTAGAATAATAACATTCTAGAAGGTCTTCTAGAGGTAATAGTTATTTATTACCTAGATGACATTCTAATCTACTTAGATAAAGTAAAGGAACACGAGAGTTATATATATAAGGTTATAAAAAGACTTACTATAGTAAACTCTTAACTTAAGTTATTAAAATATAAGTTTAGAGTAACTTATATAAAGTTCCTAGGCTAGATAATATCTCTAGAAAGAATAGAAATCGACCTAGATAAAATAAGAGATATTATTAACTAGGAATTACTAAAAAACTTTAAAGATATTTAATAATTCTAGAGATTTACTAACTTCTACTATTAGTTTATAGTAGACTATACTAGAATATTAAAACTAATAATAAACTTTATATATAAAGAAGTACCTTTTATATAAGATAATATTATAGAGATAGTCTTTTAGATAATAAAGAAATACTTTACTAAGGAACTAATTCTATATAGCTATAATCTAGAGAAACTAAGTACTATAGAAATAGACTTATTAGATATAGTAATAGATACTATATATCTATAACTAGATAAGAACAGAAAATTAATACCTATAGCCTACTACTCTAGAACGCTAGACCTAGTATAGTAGAACTATACTATATTTAAGAAGAAACTACTTACTATAGTCTTTACTCTAGAGTATTAGAAAATCTATCTCTAAGGAATAAAGTATTAGGTAACAGTTCTTACTAATTATACTAATCTTTAAACCTTTACTACAACTAAGAAACTTATAAGTAAGTGCCTTACTAGGTAGTTAGAAACTCTCTTATATTATAATATTATTATCTAATATATTATAGGAATAATAAACCTAAGAGTAGACGCTCTTAGTTATAAACTAGGCTATAAAGTAGCTAGAGAATATATAAGGCTAGTAATATTAAAAGAACTATCTAATAGAGACTTAGCTCTAACGGTTTATTAAATTATAGCTATATAGACAGTAGATCTATAGCTAGACGTAATCTAGAATATATATAAAGGAAAGAACTAGTACTATAATAGAAAATTATAGGTTCTAAAAGAATATATAAAGTAGTTTATTAGTAAGTACTATTTAGTACCTACTTATAGATATTAAGGAATAA